>VUQH01004406.1:0-10935 GCA_015106775.1 Etroplus canarensis | reverse complement strand
GGCGGCCTACAAACCTGACTCAGCTACACCAGTTCTGTCAGGAGGAATGTACCAAAATTCCAGCAAACTATTGTGAGAAGCTTGTGGAAGGATACCCAAAACACTTGACCCAAGTGATAGAGTTTAAAGGCAATGCTACCAAATACTAAGGAAATGTATGTAAACTTCTGACTTCGAAGAAATTAATAAAAATCTCTCTAAAATATTCTCTCTCTCTCATTATTGTAGCAATTAGCAGATAGAAATAATTTTGGCAATCCTAACTGACCTAGAACAGGAGAAATTTAGTCTGATTTAATTTCAGACAGTGAGAAAAAAAAATGTTTGTGTCATTTTACACAGTGTATGTAAACTTCTGGTTTCAACTGTATACCATTGTTTTCAACTACTCAATATTTTTCCCAGTGGTGCTTATGATTAAATACTCAGATCTATTATTGAAATAAAAGTAGTATAACTGCTAATTTAGTATTTGTCACAATATAAACTCATACACTCACCATGCAAAATGTTCCTATTAAGAAAATATGTATTTAATTGGATTAGTTAAATGTTAAGTGGTCATTCATTATTAATATGTTTGCACGATTTTAAGGTTGCAGCTTGTAAGGATGAGGCTGAATCACATCACCAGCTCAACAAGTATCTAATTCTGGAGCAGCTGTATGAGAAAATACATGTAGGAAGCAGAATATTTCAATATTCATGTAAAATATATGAATTTTAACTATTTAAAACTGAACTTTTACAGTCCTTTATGAGCAAGTAAATGTGTCTAGTTATTGTACAGCATCTTCTGGAAGGGTTATTATTATGATCATTATTATTATTATTTTATAAAGCATACAAATAGTTTTCCTTGTTTCGGGTGCCAAAAATACTGATAATGATCAGCTGTTTTATGCAAATGTTTTCTTATTTGTACGGTGTAATGCCAATTATTTTAAATGGAAGCACTTGTGTTTTTGTGTTCTTTAAGTGGCATCAACATGGCATTATCGTGACACCAATAAATGCTGGACACCCAACAACATTTTGTCTTCTGCAAATGAAGAGCCCTCTCGTCACCGCGCACAGCCTCTCCTCTGTCATCATTCTTTTTTCACCACCCACGGATAATAATCCTGTTCATGTACGCTTTCATGTTTTAACATTTCTCAAGTCCACACTGAAATGTCAGAGTCATGAAGCACACCTACAGTACACTTGTCATTGGAGGAGCATGCTGCAGACACAATATTATTACTTAAAATATCTCCTAGCTTAACATAACATTATTACTTTGAAATAAAGATCACCATAAGAATAAAACAAATATAATAAAACTCTTAAAACAAAAGTTTTTAAACATCACGTTATTGTGGTTGTCTTATTCATCTAGTCACCACTGTTCATTGCTTGGATTGTGATTTTATGTTCTTGACTATAAAGAAAATTTGCATAGAAAACTGCCCAAGTTAAAGAGCAGTCCAGGAAATTCATTAGAAATAATGGAGAAAAAATAATCTCATCTGCACGCCACAGCAACAACATCTAATGTGATGTGAAGTCAGTCACGTGAAAGATTCAGTGCGGTGTAAATGATAATCACTTAGTTTGTGGCGACTTTACAATATAAGACCACGTAAAATGTGACTGAATGAAAAGCAGGGCCAGTAATATCTGTGTGTGAAATCCAGAGATGAGATAAGTGATTTAGTTAAACTAAACCCACTATACTCATGTCCCTCTAAAATCCATCAGCTGGATTTTGTAGATAAATGGGGTAACCATCACTGACACTAAGTGAGATGATTAAAGCTTTTATTGGGGTAGTCAGTGTGAATTTAACCTCTGAAAAGACCTTGCTTAATGTTTTAGGCCAGATAAGTAGCATTAGCCTGAGACAGCTCAGGAGTTCAGACCCATGCATGTTATTGGAAATCAGTTTCAAGATGATAGGGGCTGAGAGGGAATATAGGGATACTGAATATCTTATCTGTGAACCTCGGGTGTTTAATGGGCTGCCTATAGGATTATCGCTAGCCTCAGCAGATGTTCATTTCCAAAACATATGTCAAGGCTTAAGTCTGGTGTAAACACTACCAGTGGACAGAGTTTATCAGTTTTGGAACAGGCTCCATATTTACTGCCCCAAAGCAGTTAAGCTGAATATGTCAGATCCTGTGCAAGGCCTCTCCAAAACTGTTCCATCACCTTGGCATGGCCTGGCACACATAAAGGAGGCCTCTGAGACCTGTTTTGACATTTTAAGACCAATCTGGTTCATACTGTATATTTCAATCTAATGATTCAAGAATGTGAAAATATATATACTCTTAGTGATTTGAAGCCAAAAGCTTGTTTTCTGTGCAAGACATTGATGTGTGTGCGGACTACATTCCTGCCTGGGGTGAACTACAATACCAACTCCCATCTGGCTGCACTTGAGTGAAAGGCTGAAAATCTTCACACAATTGGTACCGCATTTCAGAGATTGATAAAACTATGTTTCACATTTTTCCCTGCAAGAGTTACCTCAGTCACATTTTTTAAAAAAAGGGAAAAAAAAGCCATAATTGTGGGTTTTTAATTTTTTTTTAAATGTTTTCCTTGAAAAAGCATTTAATGATTCCACAAAAAGACCTTTTTTATAAAGTATAGCCATGCTGTTTTTACATACTACAGTTAATGTTACTGGGAATGATGTCTAAGATAAATTGTCCCCCTCTTCAAAGCCATGATAATATTCTACTACTCCCTGCTAGGTAATTTCTCCTCTATGTGTTAAAAGCCTAATCAGAGGTAGAGACATACAGTGTGTACTGTATGAGCTATGCAGAGGCCAGACGCAAAACACTGGAAGTATTTCAAAGCAAAATCCACCCTTGACACCAATGAAGATCATGTATGGCAGTCATTGAGGGAAAATATGCCATAACACTGATAAAGACATTGAAAATAGATCCAAGAGAGAAATAACAAAGATATGAGGTGTCTCCATTAATAAATGGAATGTTCACATACATATCTGTCATTTAATTTTTCACACAAGCTTCTCTACAGTGAGATGCCTACAAAACAATCACCAAAATCAGTAACAGCGTTCGTTTTGGGAACATTTTTGGTTAAAAAACATGCTGGTATCTCCTCTAAAATGAATGTTAAAGCTATATATATAACAATTCACCAGCTCATTTTCACCTTTGCCATTTGCTTTTTTTTTCTTGCAGTTATTCTTGCAAAAAAAATCATTGAAATACCACAGTTACATCTTTAGCATTACTCCCTAGCAAAATATCATGGTTGGATGCCAAAAACTGCAATGTGGTTGTGAAGCATGACTAAGGAGGAAGTTGTTTCTACATCCAATAATGTTGTAGTCTTATCCTCTCTGACAAACCAGGAAAAAAATATGATAATTCTACTACACAAAAAACAAATATACCTGTCTTTAAGACGCATGGATTATTGCAAGTCTTATTGTTGCCATTTTCTAGACTCTTTGCTGTTGCTGTTTTAGTTTTTTTTTAATTCACAAAAGAATAAGGTATATAAAAAAGAGTAAATGGTAAGTAATCTCCCCTCTGCTGGAAAATCAAGAAAACAGACTTTTATGGACTTTAATGAAGGACATGAAACAGATGGGCAGAGCAGAGTGTTTTCTGAGACGGTTTCCATTTTAGATTCGTCTTTATTTCACTGATGCTGTGACAATGTAACATTAAAAATGACCAAAAAAAAATTAAATCCAACAAAGTTTTATTATTTTACAACCTTTGGTTCGGGAGTATTTTGCAACGTGCTTGTTTGTCTGTTTTTTCTATTCTTTGGTGAACTGTGACAGCAGTACCACCACTGAGGGATTCAGTGAAAGTTTAAGAATAAGTTAGAGGATTTTGAAAGAATAATTGTGTTCTTTTTATGTAATTATTGGAAACTGACACAAAAATAATAAATTAATAATTTTAAACAAATATTATGATGGGATCTAAAGGCAGATGCTGCTTATTCCACTGAGTCACAGAGCTCTGTTGTTGTCCAAAAACTATTTAAATCAATTTAACCAAACCATTGCAATGGGAAAACCTTCAGTACCACTGCAGCATATTTTGAGTCAGTTATGGCCATTCTGCTGCCAGAAACACTCACCAGGGTAAAAATGTGAATTATTTTGTCTGAAAATAATCCCCAAAAACACTAATGACTCATGTTTGCTAAAACTACATTGCAGAGAAGGTCTCAGGTCCTTGTTTAAAATGAAATTGGTCACATCTATTAACTGTGTCTTTACGCAATTTCCCCCTGGGATTAATAAATGATTCTGATTTTGATGTTTAGGGCCTCTTAGGACACTGTGTGTGTGATACTGACAAAGATACAGACATGCTGGATGCTGAAAGATAAATTCATATTTCATTAGTTTTGCTGATTTATTAACAGTGTCAAAGAATTATCACAGTTTATCTAAAAGATTTTAAAAATTAGCATTTGTGGAGACATTAATTAAAAATGCATAAGATAACCTCTTTATTGGGAATTTTGCATGCGTAAGCCTAAACACAAAATTAATCTCCAAATACATGATAAATTATATAAGTTCACTGACAATCACTATAGACAGTGAGAAAAAATATTGATTCAGGTGCTCCTTGGGAAGTAAGAGCTGTTTCATTTTTATTTCAAAGATTATGTGGCATTGCCGGCACTGAGGAGACTTTTATTTTATTTTTTTTTTTTTCTCAAAAGTGCTAGTATGATCTTGTGAGTGCGCTTCTGTCCAGTAGATTTGACAGCATCAAATCTTTGCTCAAGCAAAGAGCACAATAGATATTGTTCAGTCACTTTTGTCTTCTTGATGGCGCTATCACAGCTCTTGATCTTGCAGTTTTTCCCTGTTTCAGTCTGTCTTCTACCAAAGCATATGTTTCTGTCAGTATCTGACACCTGATGCAATTTTTTGTTAACGCTTTCAAAGATTCTGCTGCTCAGTATTTTTTTTTTCAGTATGCCATTGAAACCCATGAGTATGCATATTTTCATTCCAATTAAATGCAGCCCCACCTGACTTCACTAATTAGCACCTGCTTCCTGACAAGATGTATGCAGTGAAAGTTTGGTGTTGGGTTTCTGACAGCAAAGCGGCACATATATAGCTAATTTTGTAACTTAAAAACAAAACAGTTTTCAGTTTATTGTTCTCTGTTTTGTGTCTTTCTCTTGTAATTTGTTGACAACCTAAATACAAGCTGATATTATTTGGCATCACTTTTTTCATTTTGTAGGGGAAGCAATGGATCATTTCAATGGTGGCACAGTGGTACAGCCAATACTCAAGTATTCAGTTAAAAATTGAGACTGCTGGAAGTCAGTAGGTGTTGGCCCACCCATTCACTTGTTAAATGTCAAATCACCTGTTCACAGCATAAAATAACTGTTCTAAGGAAATATGTCAATATTTGTGCTTTAATAGGAACAAAACATTTGTTACAACTATTTATACCATACTATTTATGTATATTTACAGACAGGAGGTGGAGCTGGAGGTGGCAGAATTGAAGATGCCGAGATTTTTGCTGAGAGTGATCAGGATGGACAGGATTAGAAATGAGTACATCAGAGAGACAGCTGGTTGAGCGGTTTGGAGACAAAGTCAGAGAGGCAAGGCTGAGATGGTGTGGACATGTTCAGAAGAGGGATAGTGGTTATACTGGACAAAGGATGTTTAACATGGAGCTACCAGGCAGAAGGAAAAGAGGAAGACCACAGAGAAGGTTCTTGGATGTAGTGAAGGAGGACATGCAGAAGGTTGGTGTGAGGGAAGAGGATGCAAGGGATAGCGGGAGATGGAGGCAGATGATCCGCTGTGGCGACCCCTAACAGGAGCAGCCAAAAGAAGAAGTAGTACTTATATACATTTAAATCAGTCCCTGAACTGAACAGCTGAACTGAAGCTGTTAACTTTTTTCCAATCGAGAGTAATTAATGAGAATAAGATTTATGATGACGTATTGCTACCCCTGCCTCTCTTTCAATGTGACCATAATAAATTCTGCCTGAAGAAGCACAGGCTTTTATATAGTAATAGTAATAAGTAATTTCTCCCCCTGGGGGATTAATAAAGTATTCTGATTCTGATATAGGAGACTTACTTGTGTTGACAACTAATGATCTGAATCCCCTACATTGCATGGAAACAGGTTTTAAATGTGCCAATTCCTGGTGACCAAAAATCACCTTTGGTTGCTCCTTAGTATTTTCACCAAGGGGCTGCAACAGTGGATTAATCCACAATAGTAGTTTGGAACACATTTTACACCAGATGCCCTTTTTGATGCAACCTTCCCACGTGGGAGGGGCCTGTGTCCCCAGCAACAAAATATACGTGGTTATACACCCCCAGAAGATGTTGTGTGGTGTCTTCCTGCTGTAGGACTCTGAAAGAGTTGACAATCTTTTTGACCTGTGCTGCTATTGCTGTCACACAAGGGCTTAATACTGTATGTATCAGAATCACTATCAGAATATTTTATTAACTCCAGGGGGAGAAATTGTATTTTGTGACAGACACTCAGTCATATATGAATAAATATAAATTTGAAAGGCAGTAGATAAAAATTTCATGTCAATTCTTCTGTGTCTCTCATTACATGCCTACCATGTCAGAAACCTGAAACAATGTTTTCATTTGTTGTGAAGTAACATTCACATTATACTGCCTTCCAAACAAAAGAGTGCCACTGATGTAATGAAATGACATACGGATCTGTGAGCAGCTGGTGTACTTTAAGTTTAGATGGTCAATGGAATAAAATCTGTTTTGAAGTTTTGAACAAGCATTTATTTTAGGTATGTTTGCAGCCCTTAACTGTGTTTTTATGCTGTAAATTATATTGCTATGAACACATGTTGATCTTCAGCTATATATTAAATCATAAAAAAAACACATGTCAAAAAGCATTATACAATTATAAAAATGTGATTCAAAGGTTTTATCACTTCCACTCTTAAAAATATTCCGGGTTTTATTTTTTACTTTACCAGATTAGCAGCTGAAGTATACTTCAGTTTTACAGTCAACTGAATGGGGATCTGTAACATGATTCATATATTGCTTCTGTATTAAACTGCTTTCTTTCTTCTTATTCTGGTGTTTGTTTCTAAATGTTAATGTCATTTTCAGGCCTGATTTGAATAAGGATAAATATTCATTAAAAAACACATATCTTCTGCATAGTGTTGCTATTCTATACCAGTAGCTGTTCAGAGCCAATCAGCAAGTATAGCAGGGTGATTACTCAAATCCACATAATTGTGGAAATGGACAAACTGAAGTGTCTTTTCACTCAGCTTAGTGCTTCTTATAGCATCAGGCTAAAATTGGACTACTCGTGGGCTAATTGTGTAACAACTTAGAGAGCCTGCACCCAAGAGTTATGCAGAGAGCTGAATGTTACGATGAACACTTATAATAATATAATAATCAATTTCAGGCCAAGAAAAAGTGTCATGGAGGTGCTTTCAAATTCAAATCAAAGTGAGCTCTTCAGGGGGAAATGACTCAGATCCATATAAGCCATTTTAACTAAATTCTGAAGAAAAAAAATCATTTGCAAACAGAAATGCTCAATCAAGATACATTTTTAAATTAGCGCCACTTAGTTGCTTTATTCCTAAGGAATTAGAGGAGAGCAAAGCACAGCATAGTGCAAGAGATAGCATTAAAAAGCAAACTGAGGTTTTAGAAGAAAAAATAAAAGAATATTTTTTAAAAAAACAAAGTAAACTGAGTACTGTTTACCAAAGGTGGACGATGGTAAATGGAAATCAGAATTAGAATAAGAATCAGATGATCTATTAAGCCCAGCGGAAAATAGTTTAAAAAAGGTAGAAAAGAAAGGACAACCCAAAAGGTGTATCAGTGGCAGATTATCATGCTGTTGTATTGCAAACATAATGTACAATAAGAAATTACAGCGTACTTTATAAATACAATCAGCCATAAGCCATATAAGTAAGTGACTACAAGAGGCATAGAAAGTTTGAAAGTGTTGTGCCTCTAAGTCAAACTACATACCTTATGCTTTGAATCAGGTATAATTTCATATTACTATATACAATCTTACAAGCTGTCTGCCTTATTACTCTATATTTATTCTCCCTTCTATTCATATTTTCTGAAAAATAACTCATTTGCAGAAAAAACGTGGAGCAAAGCAAATACTTGCAATAGGGAATGAAAAAGTCACCGCCACTGTCCTTGTATCTGTGCTTTGCCAGTACATGTATTATCACAGATACATGGTGCGTAAAAAATGAATATAGCTATCATGATATCACCTAGTGGTTTAGTACTGTTGCCAACTGTATCCCAGGTTGTTGGGGCCAAAAGTGACCATATTTTGATACAAAGGTCCAAGTTGAAATGATCAGTTTATGCTATCAAGCTGCATCCATATACTATATAGGTAGTTAGAACAGACACAAATACCTGCTTGTAATTGTTTAATTTTTAATTGTTTAATTAAAAAGACGTTTTTCTAAATAAAACTAAAGCATAGACTTTTTGTATGTGCTGTCAATACAAATGACTGTCAGATAATTGCACTAAAAATGCTCCAAAAGGCACCAACATCACGACCACAGTTGAGGGGCCCGGTTCAGTCACTCGAATTAGCTGTGGTGACACCTAATTAGCAACCTACACTGCACTAACCTGTCCCTCAAAGTGGCTCTGCTCCTAATAATGCATAACTTTAAACTTTAATACAATTTAAGCGGGTTAGAAATTCATGCCTGTACAGTTGTTTTGAAGGGTAGAGACCAAAACCTTTTTTATCCCTAGCTGTTAAAATGTTTATTTCTGCTCTACGATGGGCACTTTTTAAACGAAGTCTGCAGGAATTGAGTTGAGTTTGGAACCAACCTCAAGTGGCCATTGGGGGAACTGGTTTGGGCAATTTCCTGGCTTCATTTTTAACCCCCTTAGGCTGCCGTTTGATTGGTTCTAAATCAAATCTAGAGCGCTAGAGATCCAGCTAATAAACAGTCAACCTTGCATGTGGTTAAAAGGCTCCCACTTATTTACATCGAAAAATCTGTGACAATAAAGGCACATAGATATGGTTCACTAAAATCATGATATTCACCTCTCCTTTTATGTGTCAATAGCCCTGCAGTGTAATAGCTGCAGAATGTATTTTACAACCCCTTTGTGAATAGCTTAATATATGTGTTTGAAAGAGGTGTTTGTACATGGTTAGGTATGCATTCAAAAATATAGAAAAAATGCAATTTATGCTGCTTGTTGCTAAGCAATACCAGTTTCATGTGCTGCAGCTATTATTGCACACAGAGAAGTAGTGTTATGCTTCTAGTCAAGAAAATACGTATTGGACTTCCATGCTATTCCAAGTTGTTATTCTAATTTCAGGAACAAATTGGTTATACAACATATTTGCATCATCTTACAAGTTAATGTAACACAGGTAATATGCTTTTGCCTTTCAGCTGTGGGCATTTTCCATCAAAACTCCAGTTATGATTTTAAATTTTTAGCAGCATATGCGCACTTATGCATAGGCCCTCAAAAAGAATGCAGCTCTATTCATTGACTGGCATTTCTATAGAGTGATATTATATTTGCCTTCTCTGCTTGGCCAATACATTATTAAAGCATGTCTCCCAGAAGACCACTCCAGCCACAAGGTTTCTATGGTTACCACCATTGTACCAATACCTTTTATGAGTTCTGTGGACATCACCTCCTAATTACTTTCAGAGAACAAATCCTTATTTCAAATATATCCAGCTTTAGTTCTAATCATTATCAGGGATGAAAAAGGTGAGCACTGTCAAAGGTGGACTGTAGGTACCACGAAAACACTATGGCCTATGATCATGCTCAAAAGCAAGATCAGGAGAGACATAACAAGAAATAAACTTCTCAGGATCTTAAGTTTTGAGCTTTAAAATGTGCTTCATATAGTCAATATTACATGAAGGCACGAAGCAGAGGTGCAGCAGACATGATGTGTGTCCTGTGCGACAATCTTTTGAAGGGGAGAAAACAGACTGCTCTACTTCAGTTCATAGAGCTTCTCTTTTCCTATAAAACTCAGCCACACTTGTGAGGAAAAAATATCTCCTTATCACAACCAGCATGACCCAGAAAACCAAGCGAATGGTCATGATTGATACCACCTGCCCTTGTTCCATATTCAGAATTTTCTGCACTCAGACTTAATTTAACAAAAGCTAAAATATTTGCAATACCAGAACGAATAGCAGGGATGTTGGATATATGATTAATATTTGTTATAGAAATTATGATATATACATTTGTATATATTAAGAGTTCTCGTGGCTTAAAGATAACTCTGGTCATCTTCAGCAGTACATTTTTCTTGTTTTCAGCAAATGCCACTAAGTAGATAACAGCTAGCAAGTAACTGATCTTTCAGATAAGTATTTCCTTTGACAGTTGATATATGTTTCTATTTCTCCTGTGTTATGGTATTTTTATTTGTACGCAATGGCACAACCATTTGCTCACAAGCTGCAGCAGTAAATAGCTCCCAACAAAAATATTACCCCATATGTGTAAAAATCACTCAAAAAGTACAGTGCTAATTTCCTGTCTATTAAATGACATTAGCTATAAACACACAATGCAAAATTAAAACAGCGTGAAAGAGCAAATATAGAACACTACATCACTTGTGGTAAAACATTGTTTATATGCTTAGAGCAAATTTTATTGGAAATATCTTGCATACCAATGACTTTAAAAGTAATAATAAACAATATATCGACAATCTATTTCAAATTTGACTGGAATTAAGTTGATTAAATATTGACACTTTCACTTTTCCAGGGCCAGAGTAAAATATAATCAACTTCAAACTCAGCTGAGGCAAGACCAAACTGTTACTGCTACTAATCCCCCCATATAAG
>VUQH01004400.1:0-13728 GCA_015106775.1 Etroplus canarensis | reverse complement strand
GTTGGGTGGTTGTGTTTTTTTTTTTTTTTTTTTTCAAATTTGGTGTATAGTCTGCACATTTTTTTTAAATGAAGAATATAAAGAATCCCTACCAGAGTGATGAATAAAAATGAAAATGTTACAATAGCAAAATTTTCATATCCATATTCATATTCATCTAGTTTTTTGTCAAAGGCACAGAGAGTCACTGAAGATGGGCAAAAGAGCTGTAGGTACAAGACCCCTGACCTAGTGTGTTATCTCTCTATAAATGCATTTATAAATGGAATATGTAGAATGTGCAGACAAGCTGTGTTACCAGAACATTCTGGTTTCTGGCCCGTTTTTAGTCCTGGTGCTGTTGACAAGTTATGTTTCAGCAGGCTCTGGTTTCATGGAGATTAACAGTATATGTGCAGAGCAAATGAGGGATGACATTTGCTGAAATGCATCAGGTGTCTTCTGGTGAGAACTGAGATTTTTTTATAAGCACTTTTTTTAAAATTCTCATTTGTAAACAATCACAATGGACAGAAATGAAGGTCTTAGCTCTGATAACTGCCAGTTAAACTAGAAGACCCAATAACTTGGCAGTTGCCCATAAAAGGCTAAATCAGGAGACTGGCCGACAGGTTTCCAGGTTGCATAGCATATGGAAAAGCCTGCCAGTGCTTTTGGTCTGTCTACAGTAGTCCAAGTCAGATTGTTTCCAAGATCAACATGAAATCCAACTTAGAATAAATCTACATAATTTTACAGTAGTACCAAAATTTTATATCTGCTCAGTGAAATGACAGTGAATCAAACGGAGCAGAACTTCCCAGACATGGGATGATGGGAGCAAACAATGAACCTCTGGTTTTGAATGTTTTCTTTTGCTTTACTTGGAAGGAAGTTTTAAGTTTTTAGAAAGACAAAGTTGTTTTCTTACATGCAGTGTATATGTTTTAGACCACAGCAACATTGAACAGTGGAATTTTAAGTATCTTTAACCTTTACTTGAAATTTACATAAGGACTTCAGAGGGACCTTTTCAAAGGAAGATGAAGGTGGTGGTTTTGCTCTCTTTTACTATTCTTTTCTTCAGTTCCCACGCTGTCCCTTACCTGACTTGCCACAATTTGAATCAAATCACTAGTGTCCAATTGGCTGCTCTAATCATGTGACTGACATCAGCCTTAAAAGCACCGCCTTTTGAGATTGGTCTGAGATTTTCCCATGGGAGCTGCCATCAGAGCCATTGCTGTGTGTGTATGTTTGAGCACGTTCCCCCCACCTCCTCTCCACTATCCACATTTCTCTCCTCTTTTTTCCACCACCTCCCATCCTTTAAAACACAGTATCACACTTTAGATTGCCTTTGTTGTCACAGCAAGGGACATTCAGAGTGTGAGAATGCTAGAGGTTCCCTGAAGAACACAGAACAAAGAAAAGACAGAGCAACTGCCTAAAGCTCTCTTGAGCTGAATAAAAATCCTAATTGTTTTAAAAAGTTTAGTTTTGCTGGGTGATTTCACTTTTGATGGCCCTTTGATCGTTAGTCTCTCCTCTGGGTTTTAGGTATAGGAAGCCTGGTGGAAACCTAAAGCCAGTATCATACTGTACACGAAAACACTGTCCTCACTGCAATTTAGTATAGTCAGTACCATAGGGAGATGCTAATGAGTTGAAGTTAGAAAAAAATGTGTATCCAAAGGACATATGTTTAAACAGCATTAAGTGTGGAGTGGTTGTAGACTTTAGTTATGTTAAGAAAAAAAATTAAATCAGGATCTCTGACTAACCTGCAGAATACTGTGACTGAGGCCACAAGTCTGTCAAAACAAGCAAAGGTTTAGCTTTGTATTGTTTTGCACTAGAATTGGTTTGGCGGTACTGTCTGAAGCTTTACAGGAGCCAGCTGAATAGTGTTGTACTGCTTTTGCTCTCTGTGACAGCTGCATACCTGAAATCTCTCCTAGTTAGGCAATGCTGTAGGATAAACAAACACCAGCTGTTGGTGAATACATTTTTTTATCTTCAGATCTGTTAATATGGCCGTGTCATGTTGTTAACACTGCAAATTTTAAAAAATCACTTTCTGTAGAGTTCATTTGTCTGATAGAGCCCTGCAGGATCTTTGCATTTGTTTTGATTAATTATAGAATTATTTTCATCCAGGTTGCGTGTGTGTGAGACAGTGTGCGTGTGTGCCTGCCCATCCGTGGCTTATGCTTGAGAGTTCAGAGCAGGTTCTGGCTTGCTCAACTCTGGGAAACTTTGAGCTGAGCAAATAGCTTGGTCTGTTTTCCTGGCTGCCGCCACAATCATATGTGTAGGCCATGTGTATGGGCTGTGAGCATTTGTATGCATATGAATTGTATGAGGACTGTGGTGCAGCCTCTGCAGTGTGAGTATTTTGTCTGTCTGGTTAATGTGTGTGTGTATTTGCAGATTATGTGTTTTAGTATATGGGTGTGAGGCAACAAAAAGATATCCATGCATGCAGTGAGGGAGAAATAAGCTTCATTCCCACAGACAAGACAGATGATTATACCTCTACTATTCCCACACCTCCACGGTTTCTTCACCCTTTTTTTCTGTCTGCCCTCTGTCACCACAGAGGCAACCACTGCTCTGCGTGTGCACACAGATGAGATGACTTACTATTGTTTTGGGTGGGTGCATGCTCCTGAATTTTCCAAACTTTAAGTGAACTAGTCAAAGATCTTTCTTGTGTGAGCAGTTTGATTTACAGCCCACCGTTAAGTAGAATGATGTTTACTGGGTGGAGTTCAGGTGTATTGACAAGGCTTTTAGCACTGACACGCTGTCAGGATGTTCTACAGACATTTGTGTGTGTCTGTGTGTCTTTGAGTTAGGGACCAGCACACAAGAGGTCACGAATGTCTCTCACTTTATCCTGGAGGACTGTACCACACGAACATGTGAACATTACTGAGTCGTTAACACCTTTTATGCACATACACAGATCTATCTCTCTTTGATACTTAACAGCCTTTCACACCAAAGCAGCAGGCTGGGAAAAATGTGTGACTAGATCAATGCAAGTTGTCCGGCTCTGAACCCTGCTTTATCTTAGTTTAACATATGTCTGGTACTTTCTGTTTTGGAGCAGATTACAAAGATAAACTTCATCCATAAGTATAGCTGCTTAGTAACTAAGAAGATTAAGACATTACTATATAGTTTTTTATTAGCTGAAGTGCCTGATGTGGGTCGTGTTTTAACTGTCTAGTGTGGATGATTAGACCATGCAGTCAAACAGTCTTGTAGTCAACATCCTATATCATACACCAGGTCGGGAGTGATTGTAAAGTGATTATACAAGCTACCTCACTATGTATACAGTAATGTGAAAAAGAAGGTTTTCACAGGAGTCTTTGCAGTCCTGTGAAAAACTAAGTGCACCCCATGATTATGCAGCTTTTAGAATCACCTTTAGCAACAATATCTTCACATAATTATCATCATGTAATTATCAGTCTCTCACATCATTGCAGAGGAATTTTGGCCCATTGTTCTTGACATTGTTGCTTCAGTTTGTTGAGGTTTGTGGGCATTTGTTTAGGGACAGTTTTCTTTAGGGTCCCGCCACAGCATTTCAATCAGGTTAAGGTCTGGACTTTGGGCCATTGCAACACCCTGATTCTTTTCTTTTTCAGCTGTTCTGTTGTAGATTTGCTGGTGTGTGTGGGGTCATTGTCCTGTTGCATGACCTAGTTTCAGCTAAGCTTTAGCTGTGAGACAGATGGTCTCACATTTGACTCTAGAATACTTTGGTATACAGAGGAGTTCTTGGTCAATTCAATGACTGCAAGATGCCCAGGTCCTGTGGCTGCAAAATAAGCCAAAATTGTCATCACTTCCACCACTGTGCATGACAGTTTGTATGAGGTGTTTGTACTGATATACTGTGTTTGGTTTTCACAAAAACCAGTGGTGTCCATTGTGGCCAAACATCACTGCTTTGGTCTTGTCTTTCATGATGTGCTGGGCAGGCACATGAGCATGCTATACTCATCCCACCTCAATGCATCACTGAATGCCACAGGAACTCATCCCTACCTTTGGCCATCAAACCTTACAGCTCGTCCCCTTGATTACTGGACTGTTTCTTATTTCCATAGACCATGGACACTCTTGCATATAGGGTTTATAGATTTTCATCTTCTTTTATCTGTATTTTCTATCTTTCTTACATATATATATATGTGTGTGTGTGTGTGTGTGTGTGTGTGCGCGCGACTGGTAGTGTAAGGCTGAAAAAATAAGTGGTGCTACAAAAGAAACAGCTTCAGGAACATGTTGAAACTACTTAGAGACAGAGTCTCTCAGAAGTAAAGATGGGCAGAGGTTCAGCAATCTGCCGGAAACTGTGCTTACAAATTGTGAGGCAATTTTAGAAATACGTTCCTCAATGTAAAAATGGAAAGACATTGAATATTCCATCATGTCCAGTACATGATATCATCAAAAGAATCAGAGAATCTGGAGATATCTCTGTGTGCAAGGGACACAAAAACCAATACTGGATGCTTGTGATCTCTGAGCCTTCAGACAGCACTGCATTGCAAACAGGCATAATTCTGTCATGGAAATCACTGCATGGGCTCAGGAAACCTTTCAGAAATGGGGGGTCTGTGAACACAGTTTGCTGTGTCATCCACAAATATACACTACCAGTCAAGAGTCTGGACACACTTGGCCATACTCCACTATAGCCAAGCGTGTCCAAACTTTTGACTGGTAGTGTATATGGAATGCCACAGCCAAGTAGCTGGTATAGTGTACAGGAACATCTGTGCCAAGTATGGCCTGGAAGTTCCAAGGTTGAAATGGGATACACCTTCAAAGGTGGTTGAGAATGACCAAGCTAAGATCTTGTGAGACTTCCAGATACAAATGGATAAACTGGTGATGGCTAACCAACCAGACATAGTAGTACTGTGTAGTAGAAGTTCAAGAAATAGCAAGGGCTGAGAGAAGAAATAGAAAAGATGTGGCAATAGTGGTCCCCATGGTAATTGAAACACTCAGGGCAGTGACCCCCAAACTGGGAGAGTGGCTCTAGCAGATTCCAGGACTGACATCCGAGATCTCTGTCCAGAAGAGCGCAGTCCTAGGAACAGCTAAGATACTGCGCAGAACCCTCAAGCTCCCAGACCTCTGGTAGTGGGCCGAGCTTGAAGGACAAAAGACCGCCCATAGGGCCAGCGGGGAATTTTTTTTAATACATATATGCTGCCATGTCCTTTTTAGAGAGAAGAGACTTTCTCCTGGCAACCCTTCCAAACAAGCAGTACTTGTTCAGTCCATTTATAATTGCACTATCATGAACTTTAACATTTAAAAAGCTAACTGAGGCCTGTGGCGTCTGCACTGCACAGTCTGAAATTGACTTGAATTTGCTGAGATGTTCACTTCTGAGAAGAATTGTGGCATTACTGAATGCTCCAGATCAGCAAACCGCCAAAACTTCCGCTTTTATAGAGGTGATCATTTAAAAGCACCTTTGGCTGCTCTCTTGTATTTCTCCAAAAGGTTGCCATGGTGGATAAATCCACATAGCTAATTTAGCACAGATTTTATGCTGAATGCCTTTCCTGATGCACCCCTCCCATGGTGGAGGAGCTTGTGTCCCCACTTGGACTTGAACCAGGGACTTCTTGCTTGCAAGGCAAATGTGTAGACCACTACAGAGACACTGGCTGGGGATCAAGATGGTAAATAGCAGCCAAGTGCTGGTCATCAAATGCACTTGATTAAGTGGCTGATGATCAGTTCACCAAGTGCATTTGATTAACAACACTTGACTGTTTTTACCCTCTTAATTCCTATGAAACCAGTAAGGGTGTCCTTAGTTTTTCACAAGACTGTAGTTTGTATCTATGTAAACTATCTGTTAGATTTATGGGTTAGGTCTTCAATCAGAATGGAAGTATTTCCTGTCAATTTGTTTTTTCTTATTATTTTGTAACTCACATTTCCAAGCTGTTTTTGAAGAGTAAAAGCCATCTAACCCTGCTGAAAATCACTGTTCCTTTGTTTCTCCAGGCGTGTAACAGTGATCAGTATGTGGCAGTACCTCGAGAGGACATGGGCAGGATGCTTGAAAAGAGAGGTCTGTCAAAGCATTTGTGAAAACTAATATAGGAGAGGCATATTTTTTAAGAGTTACTGCAATACTGTCTAAGCATGTAAGGATGAATTACACCTGTCGTCATCGTGTCTCAAAATGGCCAATCTCACTTTCTTTTCCCTTGAGAATAAAGTAGTGATTTTTGTTTTCCTAGGATATTTGCAAGACCAGGACATCACTGGCCTGTTGCACCAGAAAGAGGAGAAGCCTGGTGACATTCTGACCCCTACTCTCCCCAGGTATGCCCTTCAGTGTCGCTGGGCCTCCCTTTCAGGGCTGGACCCCGACACTCTGACCTTTCCTGGGGGTGCACCTATTCAGCTCCACACTGTGCCCCCGACCCTCCTGCCAAGGATACCACTCTTCTATGTCTGCACCAGATGTGGCAAGGTCTTCTGGGAGGGCTCTCATTTTGGCCGTGTCCTCTCCATGTTTCAGGAGGTCTTGCTCAATCCAGATGAGGACAATGAATCCACTGCAGTGCCCAATACAGCTGCTCTACAGTTGTAGAGTGCTACAGTTGACATGAAAAGTGGTTTACACATTTAGCATCCAGCTGCCTTGATATGGAATAAAATTGTGCCATCTGTCATTAACTTTAAAAAATCAGAAAAGAGGGCTTTGGGTTAATGCTGACATTCTGAGAAGTTTCAACAGGAATTTAAACTTAAAATTATAAATTATTTGGATGAAAATCAGGAGGTAAGTACATAATAAGTCATCTATGACACGTTAGTTAATATAAATGTATTCTTTATTTGTTGATTGAGCAAATGCCCTCAGGTTAGATCGCTGTTAGTCTACAAGGTGGGCAAAGGTAACGTGATGATGCAGGATAAAGGCTTCATTCTCATTTGTAATCCCCAACCTTTTTTCAGATGTATATATTCTCAACATTTTTAATTTAATTTTGCTATAAGAGTTGTTTGAATTTCAAACCCAAGCCACTGCGTGATTGCATTTGGACCTGATCATTTTTGTTATCAGTCTTATTGCAATAAAAATCTGATTCATTTTGATTCACGGTTTAGGTTGTGATTTTTTTTAACTGTAATAAGTTAATTCCTCTAGAAAGCACACTGTAAACATATGTGTCAGTGTTAAGTTTCCATTCAACACTTTCTGAATTCATGTGGAAACTGCATTTTTTTATTGTTTTGACTTGAACGCTGTGGTAAGGTGACACTAACGTCAGTTCCTTGGCCCTTTTAGTAATCAGTGGTGCAATCCTTTTTTATTCTTTTTAAATGTTGAGATGGATGTGTGAATAAAACTTTTTCTTTTCTTAATCTGTGAGAATCTGTAATTGCTTTCAGGGGATTTTTTTGTTTTGAATGCATTTCTAAATTCACAGAGCAGATGGTAAAGGACTAAGAGTGGACAGATTGATGAGATTATCTAAGTTTCAGTGATGTTTGTCAGGTGTAACGTGTGGTTTTTTCCTACCCTGAGGCTGAAGAGTAGTGGGGTCACAGAGTAACCCGGCACATACCAACAGAATCCCTTTTTTCATAGCCCTTCTCCTCAGTTCATGAACCCCACTGTGAATTTATGTGATTGCAGACAATGGAAGTTCTGCAATTAAAGATTTTCTGGTGTTTTGGGGGGGAATCGTATGAAGCTACAAAAGGCTGACTTAGTCTTTTTACAGTCATAAAATGTAAGAATCCCTAACTGTAGCCAGATGTGCTCTTAATTTTGCCAATCCCTTGTTCAAAACTAAAAAGGAGTAATTTTCAAAGACAGGTCACACTGTGAATCACTGAGGTAAATGTGTTTTCAGGCACTGTTTGAATCACAACAGCTGCAGAAGAAAGTTTGAGATTTGTATCCTTGGATGAAACTTGATGCTTCAGAACATGCACACTATAACTTGGTTTATCATACCACGAGTAACCGCAATGAGGTTTCAGATGTAAAGTGTTAAATTTATGTTAGTTGAAACTCAAGGATCACCAACTTGACATGCCGTGAATCTGCAGAGAGCTGAGCAGTCCAATCTTGACCACAACAAACGGAGAAAATAAAAGTTGCTTTGGGGAAAAAAGGCTTGGCAAATATTCCGTATCATCTCCTTATTCCCCTAATTTTCATGTGTTTTCAAGATGTTAAAATCATTCAGATAATTTAAAATGGACATTTTTAGCTTAACATGTGTGAGTAACAGGCCAATATCACCAGCTGCATGACTTTAAAGGCTTTGGAAAAATGTAGGCTTAGAGCTTTTGTTGCAGCAAGTAATCCTACACCATCCCTAATGCAGTTATCTGTGAGGATATTATAAGTGTTGTCACTTCTGAAGAATGTTACAAAAGTGGATGTCTTTAGCCGTGAATGGGAAGTTAACCATTCATTGTTGAGAGATGCTGGTACTCAACATCTGAATCTTCTGTCCTTGCGTGTTATGGGGAAATTTTACTTAGGTTATCACTCCAGTTTCTGACCACAGTTAACTAAAACAACGTGAAAGAAATCACTTTACTTAGCTGACAAAAAAAACTAGACTTGGTAAAATGAAGAAATCGACTTAAAGTGATGCAGTGCACCAATAAAACTCATTAAAACAAAAAATATGCAGGAAATTTGGTAAATGGACTAGTACTTTTAGATCGCTTTTCTACTCTGAGCACTCAAACCACTTTTTACTACAAGCCCCATTCACACATTCATTTATACAACACTTTGCTTAATGCCTTAAGTACTTTCCAACCATCTCACACACACACACTCATACTCTGATGAATGCATTGGCAGCAACTGGGGGTTCAGTATCTTGTCCAAGGACACTCTGGCATGTGACTTGAGATGGGGATTGAACCACCAACCTTTGAATTAGTGGACAAATTGCTTTACCTCCTGAGTCTTTGGTGCATGTGTTATTGAGATGGGACTGTTTCTGGGGCTTTGTGTCTAGTGTTTGTTGTAATATTATTGTACTTATTTAAATTTAAAGCTTGCAATCTACCTATATAGTTATAGCAAAAGCAAAACTTAAACTATTAAAAAGTGAGGTAAAAATAAACATTTTAACATACAAAATTGAGACCCACTTTGAAAACTACGCTATATGTACGAAAGTATTGAGCCATCTATGCATCATACCTGCAAGAGTTTTTATGACATCCCATTCTAAATCCATGGGCATTAATGTGGAGTTGGCAACCCCTGTGCAGCTTTCACTCTTCTGGCAAGGCTTTCTACAGGAGTCCGTCTGTGGGAATTTTTTTCCATTCGTCCAGAGGAGCGTGTGTGAGTTCAGACACTGATTTTGGACAAGAGGGACTGGCTCGCAATCTCCATTCTAGTTCATTCCAAAAGGGTTAGATGGAGTTGAAGTCAGGGCTCTGAGCGAGCCAGTCAAGTTCTTCCACACCAAACTCATTCAACCATGCTTTTATGGACTGGAACAGAACAGAAAATGTCCTTTGTTTCATGCACTGTAGCACAGTCATGCTGGAACAGAAAAAGGCCTTCCCCAAACTGTCCACACAAGGTTGGAAGCACAGAATTGTCCAAAATGTCATGGTAAGCTGAAGCATCAAGATTTCCCTTCACTGGAACAAAGGGGTCCAGGTCAACCCCAGAAAAGTAACCCCATAGTATTTTCCCTCCTCCATCAAACTACAGTTGGCACAGTGCAATCAGACAGGTAATGGCATTCACCAAACAGACTCATCCATCAGAATGCCATCAAGCAGATCGTGAAGTGTGATTCATCACTCCACAGTATGTTTCCACTGCCCCAGAGTCTAGTGGCAGTGTGCTTTATACCACTCCGTCCAATGCTTGGCATTCTGTTTGGTGATGTAAGGCTTGTATGCAGCTGCTTGGCCATAGAAATTGATGCTATGAAGCGCCTAATGCAAAGTTTTTGTGCCACTGCCAGGGCGGGTTTGGAGCTCTGCAGTTACTGAGTTTACAGAGTGATGATGACTTTTATGCACTGTGCTTAGCACTCTGTGACCCCCACTCTGTAACTTTATGTGGTCTGCCACTTCATGGACAGTGGTTCCTACACACTTCCACGTTGCAATAATACCATTTACAGCTGATCATAGAATACGTAGGATGTAAATTGACATGTTGCAACGGTGGCATCCTATTACAGCACCACACTCAAAACCAGTGAGCTCGTTAGAATGGCCCATTCTTTCACAAATGTTTGTAAAAGCAGACTGCATGGCTAGCTGCTTGACTCTACACACCAGTGGCAGTGGGACTGAATGAAACACTTGCATTCACTCATTCATTCTCATTCACTATATCTATATAGTGTACCTAAAAATAAACCAAACTGAGGCCAAAACAAATGAAACTACCACTGTGTATTGCTCTCTTCTCATACATGATTTACACATTTCTAAACGGTATTCAGGGATGTATAAGTTACACTTACCAGTTTTTTCACCAATTATAGACTGTATTTTTACCTCTTTCTGACATAGGTTTTGTTAGTTTCATTTTGAATTTATTTTGAATCACTGAAAAGTCTAAATAGATGAAAATGAAAATATTGTCATTCTTTTATGTTCTTGCTACACAGAAACAGTTTCTAATTCTAATGAATCTTCTAAAATTATACTTTAAGGTGCAGAAAAGGCTGATGATAAACTGCATGCACGCCTGATTTTTCTCACACCATCTCCCGGGGGTTGTCCGACGGTATGATATAATATGACCTATTCTTCTCCTGCATACATCCTGGAGTCCAAATACGTCTTGGCTTCTCGCCATGAGGGCGTTTTTTTTTTTCATTTTTAAAGCAGAGTGAGAGATACCTGCAGTGATACTAAGCTTCTCTGAGGTGGTTTTTTTTTTATTATTTTTTTAATTGGTATGAATGGAGTGGACACCCTAGCTTTCAAATAAACCCGGTGTGTGCTGTCCCGTCCTTGTCCGGGTGGTCGCAGCCCCTGCCTCTGCAGAGCTGGAGGTTTCTGCTGCAGCACCGTGTTATTTGATCCTTGCTCTTTCTTTGCTGGGAAGAAAAGCTCGCCTCTTTCCCACGCTCTGGGGACACGTGGTGCCCGGAATGAATTGGATTCAGAAGACCCTCCCCTCCCAGTAAAACGTCACCTCTCTCTCTCTCTCTCTCTCTCTCTCTGAGAGAATATTTCCAAAAAGTCACGTTAAGAAACAATCTTTGAATTTAGAGGGTCTGGTTTTGATTCATGTTCCCTCTCGTGGTGTCACTTTTCCTCTTTGGGCTTTTCAGCAGGACGCATTCCGAGAAGGGACACTCCCGACTCGTCTGGCCCCCGCTGCCCCGGCATCGGCGCCAAAACTCGGGTCCAGCGCACCGAGCAGCTCCGCTGGCCCCTTCTTCGGGGCAGCGCTCGTCCTCGCGTCTTGTGTACCAGCGCATGGCAGCAGCGCAGAGATAACGGCTGCACAAACAAAACCAGAGCAGACTTGCATTATCTCGATGCAACTGCTTTCTATTTAATGAGATCCTGGGAAGCTGGCCTTACTGCAGCCTCCGTGCCCATTCGGCCGCTCTTGATAACTGCACAAAATCAAATTGACTACGAGTTCAGGCGATGGATGCACGAATGCATTAAACAGATTTCTTCGCCTTATGTCATAGTAACTGGACACGATAAATTTTGGGGGGAAAAAATGTCAGAAGTATTTTATCTCTGCTTAACCTAGTATACATTGGCAGCTCCCCAGGTACACATTACCACGAAGGATTCAAGAGAGAAGTGCATGTGTTGGGGAGGGTATTTGGGGAGAAACTCATCCAATGGAAAACTTCTGGCTCTCGCAGTCTCTGCAAATGTTTTCCAAGTGTCCAGACGCATTGCAGCAAAAAGCTCTGATAGCGGACAGATGTTCCTGATTTCCCAGAAACTGTTTTGCACTCCTCAGTAACCTAAGACAAAAGCACACATGTACAGTAATGTGCAGAAAATCTTGGACACTAAAATGAGGAAAAAGAAAACAATTATTCTCAATTAACCCCATATTGAGCTGTGACCACAGTTGCCTTTCAAGGAGTTAATTCCCCAGGTAAAGTTTGCAACATAAACTCACAGCTTTAAGGTTGTCATTGCCACTCGGGTGTCTCTATCCATCAAATTTGAAAACATGAGATCCAAACGTGTTATTACACTAAAGGTATCGTTTGAAAATAAGCCATCATCTAGATTTCCTGCCAGTCTCTTACAGTTTTTATCCACAAACGAGCTCATAACCTGCAGATGAATGTTCTCATGGCAAGAGCACAGAGAAGAACACAATGTTTATTACTGCAACCATCATAGGCTTGATTTGGGTATTCACCACATATGGATGACTCAGAACTGTTGTCTTTGTTTTGAAGCATTTGCAGCTGTGGGCCCCTTGTTGCAGAGCAACCAATCAAAAACAGAGCACAAATAGTCACCTGCACATGCACCTAAAGGCATCCGGAACAGAAAAGGCTATAGTCATAATGCCCCATACTTGCTGTTTGAACTGTTGTCTGTCACTTGAGCAGCTCTGAAGGCCAGAAATCTAAATGATGAACATGCACAGGAGAGCACACCGTGGCCTGCATGTTTCTGATTTGCTGTCTGGCAGGATGGCGGCGTATGCTGGAACCACAGGTCAGCATGGATATATGTCAGCCACAGCAACAAGATTACATTACATTGCATTAACACAAATATGCTGCAAAGGCTGCTTTGACTATAGAGATGAAAATGACTCATTTTCTTACATCAGTACAAGGATAAGATCCATTAATTCTTTGACAGCAGCAAGAAGATACTACTCATCTAAATTTCTCCATAAAGGATTCTACTACATATCCACACTGTGCATTATGTCCTCTGACAGAAAAAAATGATGGTTTGCAGTAATTCAGTGTTTGTGTTTATATAACTGGAAACATTTTCTCCGTGGTCATTTGAACTTTTGATCATCAGGTGTCCCGTTTGTGACTTTAAATTAAACCCTCCAGCCAGCTTCAAAACTCAGCCCCCGATGATCGGCCTGGCTGTGTAGTCACATAACTTGTGTTTTCTTTAAGTGAGCTGAGTTTGGGGTTCAGTTCCATGGGACCCGCGTCGGTGCCTCTCCCACGCACCGAAGCTCCCACCCACAATAGCACACTCATGCATGCAGATGCGGCCGCAGACGTGCGCCAAACATACAGTTCATAGTGTGGGAAAAAGATGACAGTGTGAAAGCCGCCAAACCATCAGAGCGGAAAGCGGCTTATAAAATGTTACGCAGATGACATGAAGGATGGGGTCGCCAAACGGAGCAAACGGTCAGAGTGTGTGTGTGTGTGTGTGTGTGCGGGTGGGGGGGGCTGAGATGCAGGTAACCTACCTGGTGCGGTTTACACATAAAGCTTGCTCTCTCGCTTTCTCTTTATCTAGCCATCTGTGTCACCATGACGCTTATTCTTTCTGCTTGTGTTTCTGTCAGTTAGTAGGATATCTATCAGCACCTTTTTTTTTCTCTGCGCTACACACACACACACACACACACACACACAGGCGCCCAGTTCCCACGGTGGTGGGGGCAGCTGAGCGGCGTGTCAGTCTGCGCAAAGCGTCACCTCTTTTCACTTGCAAAAAGGAAGTAGCGCACGGCTTTTGTTATCTGAAGTCCCA
>VUQH01004398.1:0-15539 GCA_015106775.1 Etroplus canarensis | reverse complement strand
TGTACTTCAATTTTAGAAATATGTTCCTCAATGTAAAAATGGAAATACATTGAATTTGCCATCATCTCTAGTGCATGTTATCATCAAAAGAATCAGAGAATCTGGAGATATCTCTGTGTGCAAGGGACACAGCCAAAAATCAATACTGGATGCTTGTGATCTTTGAGCTTTCAGGCAGTACTGCATTGAAAACAGGCATAATTCTGTCATGGAAATTACTGCATGGGCTCAGGAAAGCTTTCAGAAATGGGGGTCTGTGAACACAGTTTGCTGTGTCATCCACAAATATACACTACCAGTTAAGAGTTTGGACACGCTTGGTCATACTCCACTATGGCCATGCTTGTCCATACTTTTGACTGGTAGTGTAGATTTTTTGCTCAGTTAATTTAAACAGCATACTGATAGCTGGTTCCAGCGTACAGTAAACAATTACCGTATACTAGACAAGTTCCTGAGGCCACCAAACTGATACCCTCCATCCCTTGGCTGCACCTAGAAAAACTGTCCATAATAGTTAAGAACAGAATGTATAAGAAAGGGCAGCCCTGGCACAGTCCAAGATCCACCGGAAATGTGACTGACTTATTGCTGGCAATGCAAGCCAGGCTTTCGCTGGTTGTACAGGTACCAGATAGCCCATAGCAATGGGATCGAAGCAACCCCCCCACAGGACATTTTATACATTTTCTATCGCATCTACATTACTGTACAGGGACAGCAACTACAGTAATAGTTACTACTTAAAACCAAGCCACTAGTTAAACATTAGATAAAAAAATTATCATAAGCAACACATAAATTTTCACCTTTAAAGGCAATGATTATAAAAATAAAATAATTAACATTTTCCAAAATTAATTAATGCTATTAATGCTATCAGCAGGAAGCAGAAGACTGTTGCTATGATGTTAGGGCTAAAAAAATCTTTGTATTTGGTTTTTGGAATTAAAAATCAATTAAATGAAAGTCCGGCCCAGCCATTTATGTAATGCCGATTACAAGATGCTGTAGCGAGTCAGTGTCAAGTGTGGCCTGAGTCTGGATGAAGCCGGATGAAGAAGAAGAAATGTTGACGGAGAAACAGATGTTGGAGTGACAGGTATTCTGGTGAAAGACAGCAAAGCACCAGGAAATCGACTCTGATCACGTCGAGAACCAACTCCTAGATAGAAATCACACTCGGTTGTATGGTGGAGGAAAGGTTGCACTTGATTAATGCAGCACTATTGACTCGCTATGCCACTAATAATGAGGCACAAATGGAATAAGTGCAGGAGGTGTAGCAGCTGCTCTCCACCTCTGTGCAAACACAGTGTGTGAGACAGAAAGAGACAGCAGGGAGTGAACTAGATTTCCAACATGAAGAGAAAGATTAAACCAGCCAGAGATCACAGCGAACACACAATAATGGATGATTAACTCTACAGTAATTAATTAGTGGACATAAGCACAGATATCAGCAAAATAAGTAATAGCATTTTCCTTTATTCTCTAATTCTTTTATAACACTTCCAAGTTTTTGAGCTGGTTTATGCGTTACTGGTGATAACAGTAGGATAAGATAGTATAGCAGTAGCTTTACATTAAAGGCTGAAGCACTGTCTCCGAGGCTTGCTTAGGTTCAGCAGAGCTCAACTTACAATCATACAGTTGCTGGGTAGGATTTGCACTTCATAACTGCCTGCTAAACATCTCACCACAGTGACATCTGGTGGCCAAATGAATGCATTGTTTGTAAATTTTTACACTTAAACAGTGGAATGTTTTCTTGTCTCTTATGACTTTCTGTGTTGGTTTGTAGTATTATTTTTATGGAAGGTTATTTATTTTAATCAGTATCTGGGGTGCTTCTATACATTTATGAATGAATTCTTTATTCATAACATAAATATCATAAAATAACACAAAAAAAATGTGAAATTTACAAAAAGCCATGATAATAATATAACTAAACGATGTCTATCAAAATATCTTACTTTGAATTCTCACATGAAAATCTTCACCATAACTTGTTTAACAGGAGCAGGAAGAAGCACATGCTTATTAAGCCTTGCCCCTGTTCATCCATCATGTAACTGGTGATACTGCCTAATATAAACATATACACCATGCATAAGTGATATAATATCCAATAAACAAATCCACACAGCGCAAAAATGTAAAGCTACAGTTTCAACATTTTCCCTGAGCCATATACTGCTTCATCATTGTTTCTGTAATTTAAAAATGTATTAATATTTGTACACCTTTTCAAATCCTCTGCCATCCACATACTCCACATTGTTGTTTTATAATTGCAAAATCTAAAATGTTGCATGCAAAGTATGCATTTAACTTTCTTCTCTTAGAGAAGCTCAAGGTGACCCCAGACAGCTGACCTGGGACACTTTCTATCCCCGTCCATTTCAATATAATTCCAAAATCTAAAATCAGTACAAGACGCTCAGGTAAATGAGGCAAGACTTTGCAAATAAATTGCAGTTTAGAAAAGCTTTTAAATCTTTTATGTATGTCGGGTGGTGAATCAACCGCAAACCAGGCAAGGCCATGAGAAATAATCATTTACATATAGAGCTTAACATATTTATGAGACCACCTATCATAAAAAGGAGAAAGACCATTCAGCATCATGAAGTGCTTTAAAACAGACTTTGTCCTTTTCAGTGAGTTCTCCACATTTTATAATTTTGAACAGGGATGAGGAGTTTCAGACTGAATTCACCTTTTTACCTTTTCAACTTTTAAAACAAAATAAGATCACTGTGTATTCAGATGTATTTCGCTGAATTTCAATTCAGCAGCAGAGCAAAACACTGGAGACATTTCGAAACAACTGGTGATGTAATGGAACGCGATATGGAACAGTCACGTGATATCCTCCTCTTGATACAGACCTCGGAACGATGTTTCAAATCAAAAGTTCCACACAGGTTTCGGTACATACCGAAACACCGTTTCTATTTTGCCATCACTATTATCTGAAAATACACCTGTACCTATATGTTCAAAAAGCGTGTATATAAACCATGAGTGGATGTCATTATCTTTTTAAAGACTTAAACGAATAAGTTTAGCATATGGTCGGTCTTTTGTAAAACTGAATGAATGGTTGACAAGAGGGTGACATCTCCGTAAATGGTAAACATGCTTTTGGGCCCTTTTTTAAAAAAATTTGTATTTATTTATTTACTTATTTATTTTATTTATTTATTTTTTTCCTTCATAATTTGTTAATTAATCCAATTTCATTACGTTTATTCAAATTGAAAAATGATGCAAGGGTATGCAGATTGTGTATGTAGTGGGTATACTGTATGTATGTATGTATGTGTATATGTTATGTGTTTGTGAAAAAATTTTGAAAAAGACAATAAACATATTGGCAAAAAAACCCTCTACTGAATCTACCACAAAAATACCTGGATCAGTTTGGGAATTTTTCTTGAACATTTTGAATTTTTATCACTTTTTTTAATGGCATGTATTTGTTGAGCTAGGATGCCCAATCTCTCAATATCAAGAATCCTTCAAAAAATCATGGCTCCAGATCAACTAAGAAAGTTGGTCACTTCTGAGGTTATATTCTCACTGCACGTTTTAATGCTCAATTCCAATTTTTTTGCTGAGATCTGTTTATTTTGTGCAGTTGTTCACATTATAATTTAAATGCGACCGCCATCCGACTCCAGTGTGTGTAGTCTTACCTCCCCAAAGTGATCTGCATGCGCAGAAGAAGACGTGACATCACATGCAGCACGCTGTGTTTACAGAAGCAAATATGGATGCTACACATGTCAGCATGAGTGTAAAACTTCACTTTCTTTCATCCATTGTTCACATTTGATCTCGCCTCCTCTAGTGCAGAACGTCTGTTTGTGCGACATGACCGTTCAGATTGAGGTGGCTTTGAAAAACATCAGATACATATCCGATTTAGGACCACGTATGAAAGTGGGCTGAATCTGATTTTAAAAAATCAGATGGGTTGTTCAGACAGTCATGAAAACATCAGACACGGGTCACATCTGGGCAAAAAAATCTGGATTTCTTCCACTTTTGCCTGCAGTGGGAACGCAATCTAAGTTGGGCCAAGTCCCACCACTGGTAAAATTTTCGTGCCAATCCATCGGAATTTTTTTGCCTGATGCTGCTAAGAAAGGAACCAAATGAAAAACAGAACCTCCCCGGCGGAGGGAACAATCATAAGGAACTGTCTGGACTGTTAGAGTTCACAAAGTGTAAAGAGCATCTGGCAAATGGACAGTGATCAACTGGTGGTATGCATAATGATGAGACTCGCTAACTGAACACAGGTGATAACAATGAAGGAGGCCAGACAAATACAACGGAAGTAAAATTAAAAGGAATACATAATTAATGATTGCACAATAAAACAGGCAGTTGCTAGGGAAATATAAAAAAAATCCCAAACTTAAATTTTGTATAAATAATGTGTGAGCCTGCCTAGTTAGTTTATCAGCAGGTTATATATTATAGTTACTCTGACATCATCTGCAAAATATGTATTTGACTTCCAAAGTGAGCTGGAATACAAAATAGAAACACTCAAATAAAGAAGAGGAACAGTCGTCATTTTACTTAGTTAATTTTGTTTTTGGTCAGCAGGACAGGTTCAAATGCATCACTTGAAAATGATTTGAGACTGTGCAGATAAGCAAAGCAGACAGCAAAGCCTCCCATCGTGTGTTCAAACACTGATAACAAGATTAATGTCCGTGGACAGACGCTCATTCATCACCAAGGCTGCTTCCTGGCCTCTCTCCCAGACTCAGGCTGAGGGGGGCGGGTCATGTAGGGCGTCCTCCCGAGCGCCGTGTCCAGGCCTGACCCCGGCCTTGCTTTTCATTCTCGGTCAGATTTACCATCGCTGCCTGCTGCTGGCGTCTGGCCCCCGCTGAACCCGGTGCCTGGCACTGCCCGCCGTTGGCCTCCATCATCATCATCATCATCATCATCATCATCATCACAGTTGCTCGGTGCCAACAGGAAACAGAGGCTGCCGCAGGAAACAGAAGCTCTGTGTGAGGACGAACAGTGGGCTTCACATGGAGGCAGCAGCAGGCAGAGACACATCGACTGTGTTACAAAAGCACTTATGAAACGCATCGTGATGATGGCGAAGGGCATACAAATAAATCAGAATCTCAAAACTGTATTGATCCCAGCAGGGAAACTCATTTGTTACAAAGGCTCCAAAGGCAAAATGAGAAATTAATGAAGGATTTTGAGTTGTATCCGAAAAACTGTTGTTTTGTTCCTTTCCAGCTTTGTTTTCAAGCTTTCCTATTGTAAATCCAAACCCAATAACAGGATCATATTAATCTCAGTAAATGCAACAGACAAAAAGAGCTCTGTAAGAAGATCATGTCAGCAAAGCTGGATCACAGAAGCTGTGATGTGTGTGTGTGTGTGTGCTTTTAATTCTCAGCTAATAACAGATGAAAACCAACAATCGACAACAAGAAATATCTATCCAGAGTCTGATTTTCTGTGCAGTCGCTGCCTGAAAGCTTTTGATAATGAACCAGTGTAAAAAATAGTAAGTGTGATCATTTATTTGCCCATGAGCATGAGTTAAAGTAGTCTGAGTATCTTGGAGTCTTGTCCATGTGTGAGGATTGGCATAACATGTACAGTGATTCAGAGGCTGTGTTGGTATGCCGCGTTAAAAGAAGCTGAGGTTCAGTAGTCCATCCACATTTTATGGCAATATGTGTAATCATATTGTGTGTAGTCCTTAAAAAATGAAAGACTGAGTTAAAATGTATACATTTTGATTTACCAGCTTCAGTGACATCAGTAGTCACTAGCAAAATTCCAATCACAGCTTGCATGCATGGAAGGTGGCTTATTGTATCACATTGTACATTACTTTTAAACTGTATATCACCATCAGCAGGCTGTCATACTGTGGAAAAGTCTTTTAGCCACCTCTTCTTTCTTTATGTTTTGTTTCCAAGGAGCCAGACTTTCTTGCAATTTTTAAAGTGGACTTCAGCCGTAGCTTTCCAGGCTTTCTGAAGGTCTTTCAAATTTTTTTTTAAAATTTTGACACTGGCTGCATTTTCACTCATTTTCAGTCCAGCCTTTCTACCTGCTCAATTTTTGGGAAATGTTTTTTGTTGTTGTTTGTTAAGCCACTTAACACTGACCTATTAATCATTCAAGCATAAAAGAGGTGCCTAACACAAGGGATGAACCAGAGTTGTGTCTACACACAACAGACAACTTGAAAAAGAGCCAATTTTAATTTGGATCATTAGGCACTTTGTTACTAGCAGCCTGTGACCAAAACATGTAATTTGTTCCAAATTCTTTAGTTGAAACTATGAAAAATGCCAAAGATAACACAGTTTGACAGGCATAAAATTGTATGTTTGCACCAACAAGGTGATTCCCAAAGAGCTGCTGGCCAAAAACAGCATATCACCTCATGGTGCGCAGCATGTCCATAAAAAATTTGAGGAAACTGGACAAGTGGAGGAGAAAAGAAGTGGTAGGCCTAAAACACTATCTACAGCAGATGAAAAGTGTCTGAAAGTCATGTCCTTATGAAATAGGGAGGGGGAAGTCTAGCAAAGGCCTGGTACAGAACCTGAGAGATGTAACTGGCCATGTAGTTGATCTAACACACAACCCTCATCAGAAATGGTCTCAATAGCTGCCAAGAAGTCATTCTTAAGAAAGGGAAACAAGGACAAAAGGCTGAGATTTGCTAAATTATACAAGAAATGGACTGGAAATAAATCTCAACAGTTCTTCTGGAGTGATGAATCCAAATTTAAAACTTGTGGTTCAAACTCTTTAGTTTGGTCAGGAGAGAGGTACAACGGTGAGTGTCTACAGCCAGTTGTAAAACACGGTGGAGGCTCTATCATGGATTGGGCTGCATTTTGAACCAGTGGAGTTTGGGATCTTGTCAATTTAATGGAATTATCAATGCAGAAAATTAATGTAAAAAAGCAAAGGTTTTGATCCACTGTACAATACTATCTGGAAAGCAGCTAATTGGCAGCGACTTTATTTTCCAGCATAACAATGATCCCAAATACACTGCCAATGCAGTAAAAGCCTACCTGGATAGAAAAACCTCAACATTACTGAAGTAGTGTGGGATCATCCTGACAGAGAACAGAACAAAAACGCAGCCAATATCCAAAGAGGAGCTTTGGAATGTTTTCCAGTAAACCTGGAGAACTATTCCTAAAGGCTACCTGAAAAAGGGCCAAGATGGCGACACGACGGCAGCGCATAGCCACTCCAGAACCAAGGTGGTGCTTGTACCCCTGTGATTGTCCATGTTTTGACTCGGTTTTGACCCGGTATTCTGGTGTTCGGGTGTTGTGGACGCCGGGACGGTGGTGTTCATGTTTGAAAGTCGGTGGTTCGAGGACGACCAGACACCATTGCAGCTCCGTCCACAGACGAGGCTAACTGGCTATCCGGCGGTGTTGTTTTTTATGAACTGCTGGGCAGTGTCCGGGAAACCAAAGTTTTTGGTTTCCGTGGGGGAGTATGGTCACAGGGCCGGGCGGTTTCTGGGGGCTCCGATCTCGGCTTGCTGTGTGGACTGGGACTTCAGTCCTCGGCGTCGCCTGATGCCGGTGGCCGGGGAAGAGGACATCGTGGGCGGGGCGTTGTGCTGGGCCAGAGGCGGGCCCTGGCCGGCCGGCACTACCCTTGTATGGGGCACTGGGTCCTGGGGGAACGCTATATCATTTCACCGTGTATTTTATATGTAGTTGAAATGACAATAAAGTAATCCAATCCAATCCAATCCAAAAAAATGACAAGAAAGCTTACTTAAGAGAGTTCAGGTTGTGTTAAAGACTAAAAGTTGTCAGATCAAACACTGATTTTCAAGGTGATTAAAATTGTACAAACTCAACTTTTGCCTCATGTACTGTATTTCCATTTATGTTTGTACATGTTAAAATAAACTGTTGCACATATTTCCCATTTCCTAGCAAAATATAAAGACATGAGAGGTGGCTCAAGACTATACTGTAAATCCCACAATAAACTTGTAAAGGAGTATAAACAGTTTGTTTGATGAAGCAATGTGACCTTTTTTGGCATTAAAGGAACTATTTTTTGAAGATGGCGAAAGTGATTAGTGTTGGTTATTGGTTTGTGGAACTCTTTTTAAATAAACCCAATGCCCATGGTTTCCATTATGACAAATCAAGTCTTGCTCTTTGTGGCAAAGATAATGAAGGACAATCAGACTGTGGACTCAGAAAACATATGAGATTAATTAATTCCTGTTATTTGTATCTTAACTGCTTTACTGACAATAATATGAAAATTTAAAGAAATCATATATCTATGTTTTTTTAACAAATGTAAACCACAACAGAGAAAACACACACTGTTAGAAAATACATGGCACATTGAATGAGTAAATGAGTAAAGGCTCTGTAGAGTGTCACAGGAATTATATTTTTGTGAGCTTGCCTGGAAGTTAGCATTGCCCTGGGCTAATTTGTCTAATTGGATTTTCCCGAAGGGGAAAATATTCCCTGTGAGCAATAACTCTTTACGATACTTCTTCTTAATCTTCATGAACTGGCATATGAGTTTTGAACCATGAATGAAATCACAAGAAGTAAAACATTTACAAGTGATTTACACATGCGCCTTACAAGCAAAAGGTCCCTGGTTCAATTCCAGGTAGGAACACAAGGCCCTCTCACCACTGAGGGTTGCGCCATGAAGATCATCTGCCAAATTACCAGTGAGGATTAATCTGCTGTGGCGACCCCTTGGGGAGAATACAAGAGACCAGCCGGTGGTACATTAGAACTCACTCTGTGGTACAACATTGTCTCCAAAACACAAACGGAACCTTAACCAAGCAGTGAAGGTTCTATCACTACAGCTGTGACAGAAAACACCACTGATGAGGTTTCAGAACATTAGATTTAGTGTTTCATGTCTTCACTAGCAAAAATAATACACAAAAGCATTAAAAGCCAACAGCTGTAATTAAAAAAATGACATCTGAGAGTAAAACAAAAAATCCAGTGTATCCCTCAGAGTCACTGCACCACAAGAGCTTCTGGCAACCGGAGAAGAAATGTCCACACTGACCCACTTCTGGGAAAACCCTTCATCTGCCGCCTGGGCTTCCAGTTTTTACCTTCAACTGTGTACTCTAGAGTCATGCTTCTGTTCAGCGTGAACACAGAGTCCCCTCTGACCACAGCTGTGAACAGTGAACCTTTGCTGTTGGCGAAGTGTCCTGGCAGGGACGACCACTGGCCCGAGCTCAGGTTATAACAGTCCATGAGACATCTTAGGAAGTCATCGGATGGGCCGTTTCTCATGATGAAGAGGTTGTCCCTGTGGCCCACCATGCAGTGGCCGTAGCTCTGGTGCTTGATCAGTGTGGTAACCAGCTGCCATTGATCTTTCCCTGAAACATACTCGTAAATGTCAGTGGTCTCCATCGGCCTCCATAAACACACAAATATCCTGTTCATGGTTTTAGTGCAAGCTGCACCTGCGGCCGGACGAGGTAAGTGAGCGGCAAACATCCATTTTCTGGCTTTTACATCGTACGTTTCCACAGATGACATAACTGTTCGCTCATATTCCCCTCCTATGGCATAAAGACGGCCATTGGCACCCACAAGGCTGAGGTTGTAACGCAGCTGTGCCGGACTGGGGATCCTGCTCCAGCTATTGTCTTCAACGCTGTAGCAGAAACAAGAATCCACAACTTGCTTATGGACTCCATGAACACCACCAATGATGTAGAGTTTGTTATCTAAAACAGTCACTCCAGCCATGGAGGTGCTGGCCTCTAGTGGAAGATCTGTTAATACTTTCCAGGTATTTTCACTTTCATCCAGGTAGCAGATTGTCCTGGAGGCAGCGTGCACAGTTTCATCCACGCCGCAGGTCACATGGGCCCCTACAGCCACGAAAACACTTGAGGTCAAAGACTCCACGTAAGAGATCAGCTCGATTGGTAGCGTTTTCCTGACTTCTACCTCCAGGTCAGCATACATGTCCCGAATGAACAGCGCAGCAGCACGGTAAAGATCCATGAGGCCAAAGACTGCAGAGGTGTGATACATCAGCAAACAGTTGTCTGCATCTATGAGATCAATAAGATGCTTGGTGAGAGGTGTCACCTGCAAGAAGGCAGCGCATTCGATCGCTTCCACAATGTCATCTTCATCCAGAATTGGCTTCTCACCACGCAAAACTGCTAAGGCTAGAAGGAAGCCTCGAGCACGCAGAGACTTGAGGTGGATTTCTTCCTGCTGACATTCCTTCATCCCAGAGCGATACAGAGCCTGGAAATAGTCACAGCTCTGAACAAGCAAGATTTTCTCCTCAGAGAAGTGCGTGTCTCCAACCACAATGGTTAGTTTAGCTGAGACGAGACCAGAAGCAGCATGTGGGAGATAACGTTCACAGTCTGCACCGTTACAGCTGCCACTGTCCTCTGATTCACCACCGTTCACTGACATTATGACTTGCCAACCGTGGCAAATATCTTGCATGAAAATGACACGAGAGGGTAAAACATTTCTGAGTGGAGCTGAAGTGCAGTGACTTGCTCTTCAGAGAGGATCAGTTCTTTCACAGTCTTTAAAATAGAAGCGGCTAAACATAGCAGAGAACAAATGATCGGGGTCACATGGGCAGGGCTGGAACAAGAGAACACGGGGTCAGAGGCATCATCAAATACAATGCGCCAGCAGTTTTCCCCCACATTTGCATTTGGTTTTAATAAAAAAAACAAGCGTGTGATTTAAAAAACCTAATTCTGGTAAGCCCAGAAAAAAACATGCAACAACCTACCTGTGAATTACTACGAATTACTACAATGGTGCCCAGAATGAAAATATCTCACTTGGTCAGAATTAATATATGCATAACTTGAGCTTTTAATGTGAATTTCTTTGGGTTCAGTAATGACAGGGGGAAGGTTGTCGTTATAAATATGAAGCTACCACTGCTGCTGGTTTGCGGTCTGGCAGACTGTCTTTCCAGTTTTGGGGAAGCAGGTTTAGACAAAGAACAAGTGTGTAATATTTGACCTCGGATGGCAGCAGAGGTCAGAGGTGATTTTTAGCTTGTTTAAAAGAAAGAAATTTAACCCAGTCAAGGGGCCCACAAGCAAGTGTACTCCTAGTGCCGGGACGCAGCCTGGGTAAATAGGGAGGGTTGGGTCAGGAAGGGCATCTTTGTCAGATCAAATATGCAGATTCATAATACAGGGTGCTTTGTGGCAGAAGGGTGGCAGCAGGAGTGAAAGGGCAGGTTTGCAGGACGGTGATGGGACCTGCTGTGGTGTATGGTTTGGAGACGGTGGCGCTGACGAAGAGATGGGGGGCGGAGCTGGAGGTGGCAGAATTGAGAATATTGAGATTTTTGCTGGGAGTGGCCAGGGTGGATGGGATTGGAGGTGAGTACATCAGAGGCACAGCTCAAGTTGAGAAGTTGGACAAAGGATGTTGAAGATGGAGCTGCCAGGCAGGAGGAGAAGAGGAAGACCACAGAGAAGATTCATGGCTGTAGTGAAGGAGGACATGCAGAGGGTTGGTGTGAGGGAAGAGGATGCACAAGATAGGGTGAGATGGAGGCAGATGATCCACTGTGGCGACCCCAAATGGGAGCAGCTGAAAGAAAAAGAAGAAGAAGAAGAAGAAGGAATTTCAAATTGAGATATGAAGAATAGGTACATGAATCCAGAAACAAGGGGGAAGCTTTTAAAGCGGTGTACAGAAGACAAGAAAAACAAGAAACTATAGCCTCCTGAAAGAGAAATTATAAATAATTTATAAATGTGTTTGAATAACATGTCTGCTTTACTAATACAGTATGATTTGATTCCTAATGAAAATTCCTTCAGAAATACTTATTCAAGTGTGATGACAACTTCTCATGAAGCTGAGACCATGCAGTTCTCAGAGTGTCCTTTGGACAGGCAAGACCAAGGTGGAGATGTCTGGCCAAAATGCATCCCTCCACCTCTGGTGAAAACCGAACACGGCGTATTAGCACAAATGCTTCATACCAGCTGTCAAGCATGGTGGTGGAGGGGTGATGATTTGGGCTTGTTTTGCAGCCACAGGACCTGGGCACCTTGCAGTCATATAGACAGTTATGATCTCCTCTGTACACCAAAGTATTCGAGAGTCAAATGTAAGGCAGTCTGTCTGACAGCTAATGCTTGGCCAAAACTGGGTCATGTGACAGGACAATAGTCCCAAGCACAGCATTTAGTCTACAACAGAATGGCTGAAAAGGTAAAATAAAAGATGTTGCAATGGCCCAAAGTCCAGACCTCTACCCAAATGAAATGCTGGGATAGGACCTTAAGAGAGCTGCGTTGTAAAGAAGCGTCGGCCAAAATTCATCCACAGAGATGTGAGACTGTTAAATTCATACAGAAGACCATTACTCCAAGTCATTGCGGCTAAAGGTGGTTCTTCAAGCTGTTGGATCATGGGGTGTACTTAGCATTTCACAGAGTCCTGTGAAAACGTTCTTTTTCACTCGACTGTAGCAAAGTTATCAGTTTTCACCTTTATCAGTATTGATGGGAGCCTTTGAGTCCTGAGAAAACTTACTTTTTCACATGACTGTTATCATTCAGCAGACAAGATAAGCAAGAGTGATTAATTGGTCAATATGGCTTCAGTACTGCTGATAACTGAAAGCTAACAAGACCCCATTTGATTGCTGTTATCCAGAAGTCTTGCAGTGAAATAAAGATGCAGGTGTTTCAAAAGTAACAGGTCATGAAGTGTCTGTATATGAATAAGGGTAAAAGGATGGGAACTTTTTTGAAAGGTGTGTGTGCGTGTGTGTGTGTGTGAGTGTGCATACTTGTGTCCTTGATTAAAGTACAGGGATAAATGAAAGCCAAAGCAGTGTTTCTTTGATCATATCTGTCCTTCTGAAATTCAAAGGAAATCAAAAGCTTATTTAAAAGGTTGTGTTACTTTACTCCTATAAGAAAACTTGGTGTGACAGCCATTGTCCTGTTTAGTTCTTATCAGGTGGAATTGAAAAGCCATTTGCCATGTTGGATTTCAGAAGTACAGTTATGTTTTTTTTTGCTGTCTGTTCCCTTCTGAGAAACACATCTCTTCCTCTCTGAACAACTGAAAAGTGATGTTTGCAGTGATCGCAGAAAGTTATGTAATAGCATTCAAACCTACAAGCTCTGTCTGTCTGCTGTTCTGGAACTGTTTTATTTGTAAAATGTAGTAACAGGAATATAATCACTGTATTCAACAAGGCTGTGGGAAGCTGTTACCAGGTATAGATATATCTCATTCCAATACACTAAAATATACATATATTTATTTTCACACATACATGCATCTATCTATCTATCTATCTATCTATCTATCTATCCCAGTCACAGGGGCCCCACGCAAGTGTACTCCGAGTGCCAGTCCCAAGCCCGGGTAAATGGGGAGGGTTGCATCAGGAAGGGCATCCAGTGTAAAATCTCGGCCAAATCCAGATGTGGCTTCAGCCGAAAGAAGAAGCGGAAGATGTAGATAGATACACACACATATAGATTTTAACACAATTAACGCATGCTCTGCACAATCGTGACAATCGACTGACATAAAGTAGTTTGCTCACTCTGCAGGAAGGCTGAAGCACCTCCAGCTTAAAGTCAGTGTGAAGCAAAATTAGTCAGGGATTCCTCTGCAAGTACTTCAGGGACCATGACGCCCAGCTGGCACCAAACACCCTGACGAAATTTTTTTGCAATGTGGACACCACATCTGTCTGTTAGTTTAAATAAAACACGTTAAGTGTATATATATCACATTCTGTCATGAATCTTTTTGCCCCCACAAAATGAAACACAATTTAAATTGAATGAGTAATTTTTTAATCATTTGACAGCTCCAGTCAAAAGTTTGGACACATTTTGTCATAGTGGAGTATTTCCTCATCTCTCGTTATTTTCCACATTTTATAATAATAGTAAGTTATAACTGCAACAACACTAGCTCACTTTGCTACTAAATAATTGTTTGGGATAACTCATTAATGTCCAAGTGAGGGGAAAACTAAACCACAAATGCACCTCTAAAGGCACCCACTTTAAAATGTATCACTTCCAAATATCACTGATGCTCTGCTACAAATTCTACATGTTCAGGAAAAAATGTAATTAAAGTTCAATTAAAAACCGATGCACAAACTCACAAAATGAAACTCTTTGACTATTGTACTCAGTGAGTATGAAGCCAGTGGATCTAATCATTTATAAATATAAAGTATTTTGAAACATTTACATTTCCTCAAATTTGTCCCAAACAAGGAAAACTCATTGCAGAGCATAAATGGTGTTTGGAAGTAAGAAATGCTGTTTTGTTTTTATGCCTTACTGTTATTATAAAATGTGGCAAAATACTGACAGATGAAGAAATACTGAATTATGAGTGCGCCCAAACTTTGGACTGGTAGTGTAAATAAATAAATAAATAAATAAAGTGCTCCTCTGTACAGGTTTTTTACTTTGAGCACCTGCCCCTTGAGAGGTCTCTGCGCAGCGCTGGTGGCATGTTAAAGTAGTATTTACCTTTGTATTGTTAAGTTTGTTTTTACTCACCTATGTACACTAGGAGGAAACATTCCACCCTGAATATTGTGCATATTAATTTCATTTTAAAAATAAAATATTCTTGTAAACACTGTGGTCATAGGTTTACATTATGAACTTGAAAAACTGAACTCCATAATTATTATGTAAACTGTGAAGGACCAGGGCTGCTGTGAGAATTAAAAAAAAAAATTACATGAGTCAAGTATTAGTTAGACAATTTGTTTGACAACAAAAATAATTTTTAAAATTTTTTGAAAATGACTGTCATTTAGCTTCTCCATTTAGCCCTCATTACACTGAGAGCACAAGTTAACGATACAGATTCTAACAGGGTTCAGAGTATAGGACCATTGTGGTTTCTGAATTATTTTTACAAAGAAAAAATGTCCCCTCTGCTTTTTTTGGCACCTTGTATGCGAGAAGAATTTACAACAGTGGCGCCTCCAGAAATTTTTTATAGGGGTGGCCAAATGGAGCCACTGAAAACCTTGTGGTGGAATGTCAAAACCATAAGCCTGAACTTAATTCAATTCAATTCAATTCAATTTTATTTATATAGCGCCAATTCACAACAAAAGTCGCCTCGAGGCGCTTCACACTGTACGGTAAAGATAAAACAGTGTTAAAAGGAAAACTCCAACAATCCGACGATCCCCTATGAGCAAGCGCTTGGCAACGGTGGGAAGGAAAAACTCCCTTTTAACAGGAAGAAACCTCCAGTAGAACCAGGCTCAGGGAGGGGCAGCCATCTGCCTCGACAGGTTGGGGGTGAGGGAACAGAGAAGACAGAAAGGAGAGCAGAGAGAGGCACACACTATGGGAGAGAGAAAACAACATTTAATGGCATGCAGCAGTAACAAATAAATGCATGGGGAGTGAAAGCGGTGGATAGAGTAGAAATGCCCAGCATAAGAGG
>VUQH01004397.1:0-11987 GCA_015106775.1 Etroplus canarensis | reverse complement strand
CAGACACCATGAGTCATGTCTAAAAAAGGCATAGATGTGGCTGCAGAGGAACATGCTGCTCCTGAACCACACTGGCATAAGTCTGGATTGTGTCATTATTGCATCAAACTTATAATATTTCATGAAGACTATATAGGCAGAGAGATTCTGACTTTGCAGATCTGTGTATTCATCCTGTGTCCCAGGTAGCTGAACAGCAGTAAATATTGTCTTTCCATGACCCTAATGAGGAACTTTAAATTGCCTAAAAAGAAAATGAAATAAATACATGTGGGCACTGAAGAAAATAAGTTAAAAAAATAATAATGATAATAAAAGGATTCCAGATGTTTTCAGTGAATAATTTGCTAATTCTTTCATAGCAAAGATACAAATATGTGCAAAAAGCATATATCACAGTATTAAGAGTCTTTGCATACTGTAGCTGCAACACACACACTCATATGAAAAAGAAAGTTTTCATAGGACTCTATGCAGTCATGTAAAAAACTAAGGACAACCCATGATTCAAAAGCTTGTAGAATCATCTTTAGCAGCAATAACTTAAAGTGATGGGTTCTGTATGACTGTATCAGTCTCCCACATCATTGTTGAGCAATTTTAACCACTCATTTTTACAATGTTGCTTCAGTTAATTGGGGTTTGTGGGCATTCATTTATGCACAGCTCCCTTAAGGTCACAGCATTCCAGTTAGGCTGAGGTCTGGACTTTGACTGGGCCATTGCAACTTCTTGATGCTTTTCTTTTTCAGTCATTCTGTTATAAGTTTGCTGGTGTGTCATTATTGTCCTGTTGCCATGTCCTAACCCAGTCTTGGCCCAGCTTTAGCTGTTAGACAGATGACCTCGCATTTGACTCTACAATACTTTGGTATTCAGAGTTAGTGGTCAACACAATAACTACAAGGACAAACACAAATCATCACCCTTCCACCATCATGTTTGACATCTGGTATAAGGGTGTTTGTGCTGATATGCTGTGGTTGGTTTTCACCAGAAGTGGTGCTGTGATTTATGGCCAAACATCTCCACTTTGGTCTCAGCTGTCGAAAGGACATTGTTCAAGAAGTCATAGCAACTTTTCAAACCTAAAAAATGTTGCCATGTTCTTTTTAAAGAGAAGAGGCTTTCTCCTGGCAACTGTTCCAAGCAAGCCATTCTTGTTCAGTCTTGTTCTAATTCTCCTGTCATGTACTTTAACATTTAACATGCTAACTGAGGTCCGCAGAGTCTGAGATGTAGCTCTTGGTTTTTTTTTTCCAATTTCTGATCTGATTTTTGAGCACTGCACAGTCTGATCCTGAAGTGAACTTGCTGGGATGCCCAGTCCTAGGAAGACTGTGGCATTGTGTTAACACTCCCCCAAATGTGCCGGATGAGAGAAATCTGCTGCTTTTATAGAAGCAGTCATGTTGACCGATGATCACTTAATCAAATACATTTGATTAGCAACACCTGGCTGTTACTTACCCTATTAATTTACTATATAAACAGTTAGGTTTTGCTTAGAGTTTTACAGGACCTCATGTACTGTACACCGTTAACTTTTTCTGTTAAGTTTTTCTGTATTTTTTCAAATACCCAGCATCATCCACAAGAACCAAAACAAATAATGAACAGATCCAATTAAATGTGTGGGTGTATCCAAATCTTTCTTATCTACTTTTTTCCAAAAGCTAATAAAAACACATCAGTGAGCCACACTGCTGTACCAGGCAACATGTTTCTTTACTGCAAAGATGATATGTGTTAACTTTAGAAACAACTTCACAGACTTATACTTTTAGTGTCTTCTTAGTTTCTGCAAAGTCCAAAAAAAAAAAAATGCTCCCGTGTACTCTCCCCAAGGGTTCACCACAGCTGATTATTGGTAATTTGGCAGAAGTTTTACGCCGGATGCCCTTCCTGACACATGACGCTTAAATAAAGCTTTGGATAAACTCTCAATACTTTTGAGCAGTATAACATTGCTTATTTTTTCAGTTTGTTAGCAATAAGAAAAATACAGAACATCCAGAAACACCCTGCTGCTGTTTAATCCATTTGATGGAGCCACTACTGAACACATGGCTTTTCCAACTCAAGCCTGATCCAATTTCTTCCATCTTATGCAACATTTTGTTTTATTTTAATTTCTCTCACACCTTTTGCTTCATATTTCTACATTTCTTCTCCCCGTGCTTATTCCCTTGCGTGAAAAAGCAGCCGGTGCTCTGTGATGCGACAGGAGATGCTGGTAAATGTTAAATCAGTAGAGGTGTGAGGGAGAGGATGACTCTGCAGCAACCTTTCTTACCTGCTAAATGGCGCCGTTAAACAGCGCAATAGTGAGGAAATGGGGATCTGCTGAGAGCAATTAGATCATTCACTGAACAGGTGGTGCTGCATTCATTAGCACACGCCCTGTGCAGTGCATGTGTGGGTCCTTGCATTCATGCATATGTGTTTTTTGTCCTGCAACCTTACACTCTGCAAAAGAAAAATCAGGCATCAAAATCAACACTTTTTTTGCACCCTTTTTTTTGCATTTACAAAACTTTATATTCCTTAGTGTCAAAGCAAGACCCCTGCTCTACTTCCCCAGTTCAAATAATTTGTAAATATTTATACTAATTTATTATTTAGTGTCCTTTTCCCAACCAAAACCGTGTGGCCACAGGAGACTTTTGTTCCCAGTGTGTTGACTTGAAGGCAGCTGCCTCCTCTGGTACCATCAGCCCTGTATTAATAACCATGAGAAGTGCACTGTGCCTCATGTTTACATAAATTCTCGGCAAGAGTCAGTTTGAATTGATTCATAAAGTTGATCTCATGATACTCCCAGCACAATTTATTCGCTCATTTAAATTACAAAATGTGCAGTAGTAGTTACACATGCAAAAAGTAGCTACTACACAAATGTGGAGCCTATTCATCATGTGAGAGACTTTGATCTCTGGATTGCAAGATTTTTGCTTCTTAGTTGCTCATTGACACAATTGTACCAGCATAGTATTCACACTCCATATTTTTTGTTGACTTTTATGAGCTAGAAAGCGCTACTTATGGATTGACTGACTAGAAAATGTGCCCTTTTCCCCTGTGGGATTAAAAAAAGGAAAACATCAGACACTTATCTTTGTGAAGGAAAGTGCTTTTAATGACTTTATTTATTAAATCCCTATTTTGCTAATTGTGATGTTTAAATAGGTAATTGAATTTAAACTGCAATGCCTAAGATAAGCTGTACCCAATGATGTTTTTATTCCAGTAATGGAATAATGACCTCGTTCAGTTTGAAAGAGCTTACTGTCAGCAAAACACCTTCAGAGTTATATATTGACTGCAGTTTGCCTCAGCTATGCACGCCGTTAATGTCTTTCAACTCACTGGTTTCATTTTCTAATTCTTCATTTTTGTTTTTTCTTTTTAAGAGCGGTTAAAGACTTTGTTTGCATACACAGCATATACATATGTTAAAATTTACAGCTTGAGTTGCTTTTCCCAATTTGCTCATAGTATCATTAGCAAAAAAGTTTGTAACCTTAAAAGCTGACAATTAGAGTAGTCTCCAGTCATGATTTTATTATAATGTGAAAGTTTGAGACATTGTTCCATATACGCTATAACGATAAAAGTGCTGGTCCACCTACATGTTACAATTGCAGAAGCTGTTATAACAGTCCATCCTGACTCTACTACAGGCATTCATATTTGCAGCTATAACAGCACCCAATCATCTGGGAAGGAGTGTGTCTGTGGGAATTTTGCCAATTCATCCAGAAGAGCATTTGTGAGGTCAGACACTGATGTTGGACGAGAGGGCCTGGCACACAATTTGGGGTTTAAGTCCAGGCCAGTCAAGTTCTTCCACAGCAAATTCATCCAGCCGTGCCTTTATGGACCTTGCGTTGTAATGATTGACCCGGTCATTGTGGAGCAGAGGCTTTCCCCAAACTGCAGCCACAACATTGGAAGCAAAGAATTGTCCAAAATGTCTTGGTAAGCTGAAGCATTAAGATTTCCCTTCACTAGAATGAAGGAGCCTAGGACAATCTTATGATATTCTCCCACGTCCAGTGCAGTCCAGCCAGTAATGTTCTCCTGGATGTTGCCAAACCCAGACTCTTCCTGCAGACTCCCAGATAGAAAAGTGTGATTCATCATTCAGCAATAACTCATCACTCAACATTCCCACTTCTCCAGAGCCCAGTGGCAACATGCTTTATACAACTCCACCCAACACTTAAATTGTGTTTTGTGATGTAAGGCTTGCAAGCAGTTACTCAGCTATGGAAACCCATGCCACAAAGCTCCTGGCACACAGTTTTTTGCGCTGATGTTAATGCCAGAGAAGGTTTGGAAATCTGCAGTTATTGATCTTTGGAAATTTTTATGCTGTACGTGCCTCAGCGCTTTTGGCAACCCTGCTCTGAAACTTTATGTGGTCTTCCACTTTGTGGCTGAGTTGCTGTTCTTTAACAGTTTTGTTTTGCAATAATAACACTTACAGTAGAATATCTAGAAGAAGAAATTTCATGAAGTGACTTGTTGCAATAGTGCAAGTGCAATCCTATTACAGTACCGCACTCATATTCAGTGAGCCCTTGAGAAAGACCCATTCTTTCACAAATGTTACTAAAGGCAGACTGTATTGCTAGGTTTTTGATTTTATACATTTGTGGCAATGGGACTGAATGAAACATCTGTATTCATTGATTAAAATGTGTAGCCTGTTACTTTAGGTCACATAGTGTTTGAAGCATGAATATGTATGTAGCAATAAATTTAGGATAATGCTCAACATACAGCACTGTGCCAGTGTTCTCATCCACCACGCAATACCGTCAAAGAGTCTTCTGATCAGTCCCAAATTTATTTTGCAACATGAAAATACACTATGCAATACTGAAGAACAAAGAACTTCATCAGTCTCACTTGGGGCAATTTCTTTGAAGCAGCTTTGTGTACCCCAAACACAGCGGTGAACACAAGGAACAAACAAGCTACATGTGGAATAAATCTAAATGCGGAATAAACTTACAGTAACAATCTGTACACAAATATGAATTAATTAGATGAACTTGATACACATCATTAAAAGATCAAATGATGAAAGGTTAAGATTATTGATAAAGAAATATCATTGGCGGGGTAAGAATTTCCTATATGGCACTTAATAGTTGAATTTCTGAGGGAATTAAATATTTAGCTAACAGGTAAAAAGAATGTACTGTGAGACATGATGGTACCTTAATTGGCAGGAGGATTCCTTAAGGGAAATCTCCAGAGGAAGCCAAAATACTTGATGATTTCAGGAGGATTTGTTGGTTGCAAAAATAACACATCTTTTTGTTTTACTCTAATGATCTTAGAACACATTTTAAAAAAAAATCTGTTCAGGCTGTCTTTAACTATAAGGGTAAAACCATCACATAAAAGAAAAACTCAGGAGACTCAATAAAAAGACTGATAAAAGCTAGAGGATGACATGACAGATGGAAAAGGAGTTACTGTAGGTTTGCAGAAGAAGTAAATTCTCTGTTGCAGCAGCTTAACGCATTTCACATCAAAATTCAAGTTCTTTTCAAAGGTAACCATTGAAAATAGTACCTAAACATGTGGAGGATGTAACCATTTCCAGCGTTCCATTATGTATGGTTCCATCTGTATCTCTATTATGATTAAATTCCATAATCAGCTCTGTGGGGGTAGCTGTATTTCAGTCGAAGAAGTTGTTAAAACACCATGAAATGAAATCAGTGAGCACATTCCCGTGGTCTGATTCTGAATTTACAGAATGGTCATTAAGTGAAAGAAAATCAGATCAGTCATCCAGTCAGAGTCAAAAAGAATGATTTATACCACAGGTTGCCCCACAGAGTCTGATTTCAATGTCACAGGCTTAGCCTGAGATTACATGAACAGACAGGAGATGCTGCAACAGCCTAAGGTGTACCTGAGAGAGCTGGTGCTGCTTTAAATGCAAGGGGAGTCACATAAGATGTTTACTGCAGCTTTTATTTATTTCAGCATTTTATCCGTGTGTGTCAGGTGCCTCAGAAACAAAAAGCATAAGCTGAGTAACAAGCTGCTAAAAAATACAATGAATGATTTACAGTAATGTGTTATTTATTGTTAAATCAGTTGAATACTATAAATGATGAATTACAACAAAATCGAAATATCTGACACACAGTGCTGTGCGAAAGTCTTGAGACACTCCTTATTTCTTTACATTTTCCTTCCAAGGAGCAAAACTTATTTTATTTTTTAAGCGGCCCTTTGGTTGATCCATCTACTGTTTGTTGAAGCCTCATCAGAAACTGTCTCAGTGGAAGGGTGTGTGTTAAGCAGCCATTCATAAGGAAGGGAAACAGGGAGAAAAAGCTGAGGTATGCTAAACTACACAAGAACTGGACTAAAAATCAGTGGCAGCAGGTCTTATGGAGTGATAAATGGACCCCATTATTACTGAAGCAGTGTTGGATCATTTTAACAGAGAATGAAACAAAAGGCAGCCAACATCCAAACAAGAGCTTTGGAATGTTCTTCAAAAAGCCTGGAGAACTATTCCTAAAGACCTGAAATGAGAAGAAAGCTTGCCTAAGATAGTTCAGGCAGCGTGATGAAGAAAATACTGACTTTCAAGCTGGTTAAAATTGTACACACTCTGTTTTTGCCTTATGTACTGTGTTTCCATTTCATGTTTGTATGTTTCAATAAATCTTTGCACCTATTTCCCATTTTCCCAGTGGAACGTAAAGAAATGAGGCGTGACCCAAGAATTTTGCACAGCACTGCAGTTCAGACAAGACAGGAAATTCGGGCTACATAGATGTGGACATGCAGACTGAAAGTCTGTAAATGTCTACAGTGAGAGGGTACTTTCTTAAGAGGTTGTCACAGCTGATTTGGCACAGATTTTTTTTAATCCTCTGGAGTCTAGGGTATAATTGACTGTTTCTGACTACTTTTGATTTTACCGTTATAGTTCACCTTAAAACCTGTTCTCCTTGGCTTGTTTGGTGTCATTATTTCCCCAGCACAGCCTCACTGTGTTACTTTACAGTTATGTTTTTTCATTCTGACATACTCTATAAACACACTGGACCTAAAATCACACAAAAACATAAAATCTGTGTAGGAAGAAGTTAGTTTTTTTACTCTGAAAACCACAAACATGCTTAACAAACCATTTTTTATACCTTACAATGAAAATATGAAGTGTAAATTTCAAAAAAAGCATCACAAACAACAAAGTTATATGCAGCTTTTCACATTAAAATGCAGCAATTTCTCAGGCATTTTTTTTGTACAACTATATACAAAACAATCTGTTGTCACAAGAGGATGCCACACAAACTATTTGGGACACTCCAGCAGTAGCTGTCCAACACAGCACACAGGGACACATCACAATGTCACAAATCTCTCAAATCTCAAAACTCACTCTGACTCTCTATGTCTGTCTGTCTCTCTCTCTTTCACTCCTGCCACTCCCAAATCCTCCTCCTCCTTGTTCGCAACTGAATGCCATAAAATGTTTTGATTGGTTGATGTGGCACATCACCAATAGGATAAGGGACGTGATTTTTTTTTTTTTTTTCCTTTTTACCGATTCTTCCTGCATCAAACGCATTGAAAAACGCACACAAAAAAGTCAATCAACACAATTTATGTAGTTATATACTGTATAGTTTGAAGTCTGTACTTTGAGCTCCAGCTGCCAAATGGGGACCTTTTGCATGTGCGGTGAATATATGTAAACTACTACAATATGGGCAACACCGTATAGATCTACAGTAGCTTTAAAATGATAAAAATAAACACTTTAAAAACATAAAATATATTGCAAAGCCCATATCTGATACACTATGGTACTGTCATTGTACAGTTGGAACTGTGTTGAGGATTACAGTAGGTACATCGTAAATAACAGCATCATGCTGGCAAATTTATAAGTGCCAGAAACTGGTGAAAGCAAATAGTTTTTATGATATGCAATTTAAATAGGTAATAACCCTGGGAAACTTGTTTAAAAATGTGTCATAACCTCTATGACACAGCTTTTGAGACTTATCCAGCAATTATCAAACATCTAAAACAGTGGAACAGTGCACTGACAAGACTGTAATTTGACTAAATTTAATATACTTTACTATTTTCATGGTGATTTAGTATTTCACCTTTTTCATCTTTTCCCCGGTGTTTTATTAATACCGGCCAAAAAGTTCCAAACATGACAGGAAAGTCGACTGCTGACACAAGCACAGGGTAGGTGAGATGTGCAAAAGAGACACAAGGGAAAACAGCACAGTTCACCACAGATCCAGGAATCAATTGGGCAAGGATTTTTATTCCGTTTGTCAAAGATCTACTCATTTATTTAACCAGCAGCCTCACACAACCAGCCTTGAAATGTATCTGTAAAACCACCTATATGATAAACTCAACCACATGCTACAAAATCAGCTCAAGCCGGTGTTTTCCTTCTGTAAATCGTGCATTGTTGGAAGCTCGTGCTCTATTTTATCATCTGCTCCCTCCAACAGAGTGAAGAGCTTAATTCAGTAAGGAATGTGATTTACATGATTCTGAAGGCATTTGCTGGTGTCAGACACAGCAGCATGAGAATCGTAGAAGTAGCTGCCGTTCTTGCTCTGTAACGTGTGGAATTTCCGCGGATTGGTGTGATAAGCATTTGCACCCCCGAGGGCACAACTTGCTATATTGATAAAGAGAGAGAGTGGCAGGAGAGATAGCAAATAAAACATCCGAGCAGTGACAAGCAAAAAATGCAGCTGTCAGACCTTGAAGCGAATGGGTTCCAGTAGCAGAACACGATGCTGGCCTCTGGTCCTATTCTTTTTATACAAGAGTATACAGCTGACTACGTGAACTGTGTCCCTCGACAAAAGACTAGAGAGGTGCTGCCTTGTCCTTCTGTCGCTACGTGATGGGGTTAGAAACTGGCACAAACTGCATAAACTGTTCCAACCTCCCTGTTGTCAAAAGTATATACTGCTGTTGAGGTAATGATGTGGGAAATGTGTTCTTGGCTTACATCAGACCTATTAGCACTGCCAGTTGTGCTTGACTGTGCAAGCTAGAATCGTTTTTCCCATCCAGGTGTATTCTGTCGTTTTCCTTTTGAACCTTTTCAAAATGAGATCAAGTCACCACTGTTCTGAGATGAAAGTCCTTATCTGTGTCACTTTGCATATATTAACATTCAGGTTAATACACAGAGTTTGACTTGCCTCCTTGGTGTAGTGGTTTGCTTTCAGACAAAAGCTCCCTGGTTCAAGACCTGGTGAAAACACAAGTCCTTTCACTGTGGAAGGGATGTGTCAGGAAGGGCAGCTGGTGTAGAGCCTGTGCCAAATTGCCTATGTGGCGCAATCTATAATGGCAACCACGTAAGGAAATACAAGGGATCAACTAAAGGTGCCTATTCACTAAAATCTGAAATTTTCCCAAGTAAGTTCAAGACTAGACAGCACCGTGGTGTGGTGGTTTGCACTGTCACCTTACAGCAATATAGGCCCAAGTTTGAATCCACCAGCTGACCAGCTTGGTCCCCTCTGTGTTTGCATGCTCTCCTTGTGCTTATGGAGGTTCATGGGCAAACATTGGTACATAGGTGTGAAATCAATATCACAGTAATAAAGGCAGCCTAAAAACTTTTTTCTCCACAAGTAGTGCTAGAGAGTTTTTTCCAATGAGAAGATTTCCACCTTTCTTTATTCCACTTGATCAGTTGGTCATCAGGCAGTGTGGCCACCTCTATAAATGCAGAAGTTTTGGCAATTTGTTGGTCTTGAACCTTCAGGTGTATGTTAACATAATGCCACAATCTTCCCAGGAGTGGGCCCTGACACACCAACTGCCAAGCACAGTAGTGGATGGATGATGATTTGGGCTTGTTTTGCAGCCACATAACTTCAGCACCTTGCAGTCATTGAGTCAACTATGAACTCCTCTGTATACCAGTATGTTCTATAGTCAAATATGAGGCCAAGTGTCTGACAGCTAAAACTTGGCTGAAATAAGATCATACAACAGGAAAATGATCCCAAGCACACCAAAAAAATCCACAACAGAATGACTTATTAAAAAGAAGAATCAAGATGATGCGATAGCTCAGTCAAAGTCCAGACCAAAACCAGACTGAAATGCTGTAGCAGGACCATTAGAGAGCTGTGCATACACGAATGCCCACAAACCTCAATGAACTGATGCAACATTGTATATATGAGTGGGCCAAAATTCCTCCACAATGATGTGGGAGAATGATAATCATATGGAAAACCATTAATTTAGGTTTTTTGGAAGAAAATATATTCAGCATGATGGTGAAACTTCACAAACACAAAGACATTCCATTTAAAAACTCTAAGGGTGTATACATGTTTCCAGTATGTTTGGAATCTTTGATTTAAACATCAGGGTTCTAATAACTTTAATAAAATACTGCTACAGTATGATTCCACTAAAAGCCATGTCAGACATATTCTGAGCTACCGTGTAAATTTCTAAGTCTGATAAGTCTGTAAATCTAATCGGTGAAAAGCAGAATTACTTACTAATTCACATCAGCATGGTGGTCACTGGTGATTTTGGTAAAATTGTGTACAGCCTGTGTTCAGATAATCAGATAATCATTAGGATGCCTCTGCCTTTTTCGTCCTGTTCTAGGTAAAAAAAAAAGAAAAAAAAGCTGATGTATAACCAACTGGTTTGGAGCTCGCACAAGCCACAGCTGTTCCTGTCCTTATTTTGTGAGAGCCTAGTGCTGCTTGTGCAAGATTTAATCAAGGTACTCACATTAGAAGAGGCGTGCATAATTGCACAGGGCTTGATGACTGTGCACCACATCTCTCAAATTAGGGAATGCAGATGGAACGGTCATACCTTTCACGCCTCATCCTGCTGCAGTCGGATGGATGTAGTGAGTCTGTCAAGTAGAATCTATCCTCAAAGCATTTATGAGTGACAGATGGTGGTCAGAAGGGGTACCTGAGCTGACTCAGTGCGTACTGTGGTTCATTTCTGGCGCCACATAACATATCAGAAAATAAATGCAATTTGTGAATCACTGTATGTTCTTAGCATATCTGTAAACTGGTGTGAATTATATGTTCATGATGCTCTTAATTATGATAAGCAGAAGTAGTAATTTAATTAACCTTTTCATCCTATTAACAGTATCACATTTTCATGGGCCCTGCAGTAATCATTGCTTTAATTATAATCAAACAGTATTTGACATGCATTTAAATATAGCAGAAAACTTCTGTTCACACCAGCAAAGCATTTTCTTCTATCTTCACAAATGCTTCTAATGATTAGAAGAAACATTCTGGTTGTATTTTGCTCAAATGTGGCTCTCAGATTTTCTTTTGTATTAGGAAATTACATGATATATCTTCAGATTTTGATTATTGCATTATGAATAAGAGACTTTAATAATAATTCATAGAAATTGCATTTGTATTCATTTGCTCACAATGATAACAAGGGGTAACAGAAGAATTTGCTCCCATGACTTTGGACAAGACCGCAGTGGTCAGCACTGTCACCTCATAGGTTGTATCTGGCCAGCTGGGGTCTTTCTCTCTGAAATTTGAATGTTTTCTCTGTTCCTGGGCTCTCTCCAGATACTTCAGCTTCCTCCCACAGTCCAAAGGTATGCATGCTGGGTTAAGTAGTCATTCTAATTTGGCTGTAGGTGTGAATGTCACCATATATGTGACCGTAAATGATTATTTGTCTACATGTGTTGGTCCTGTGATGAACTGGCGACCTATCCAGGATTTACCCCACCTCTCAATAGATGATAGCTGGGATAGACTCCAACCAGCTTGAAATCCGGAACTGGAAAAATCAGTAAGAAAATTATTGGATTGATGGATGAATAAGGTTTGGACAAATGATCAATTTTCATCCATATTCTGCTAGATTAAAGGGAAACTAAATGCTAAATATGAATCACCCTTTGATAA
>VUQH01004392.1:0-10421 GCA_015106775.1 Etroplus canarensis | reverse complement strand
GAAACTGCAAGTTTATCATAGTGCTTGTGCTTTACCTGGTCTGTTGTCTGTGGGAGGCGAGAGGAGGTCCCTCATCTGTGCATCTTTAAGTCCCTCCACCCACTGGACATCCAGCGTGCGCAACAGAGGGCAGCTGGAGGTACAAAGTGCAGACACAGCAGCCCAGGAGCACCCTGATAACTTTAACACTCGCAGACCTGAAATGCAGAGGAACACTTTTTAAAATACTGATTTAAAAAGACAATTTTCTTTGCCTATAGATCACAAATCCTTCATAGTTAGTTACCTGGCAATCTATTAATAAGCCAACTTAATTGTTTCTTGGAAATGTTGGTCCAGCTGAGGTCCAGAGAGATCGGCTGTCGGCGAATAATTCCACTTAGCATAACTGGGGTGATGGAGGTGCAGCGGTTGAGATCTATCTTTGTCCAAAGTCTCTTGTCACAACACCTAACAGAAATAAAGATTTGTGCTGAGCACTCAAAAAAATGCAATTATTCCTGCACATTTCAATACTTGTCTCCTTTACAATAACTGATGCTGAATGCAAACATTTTTTAAATGACTTCAGGTGTGTGCTGTGCATTTACCATCTGTTCCACGTTTTGCACACACTCATGCACACACACAGCTCCTGGTGTGTGAGATAGCGGAATATCTTCATCCAGACCTCTCGTTGTATGAGATGTGCTTTACCATCTTTTAGAGGCAGTCGGTCAGGAGGCGGGCTTATTGGAGGGGGACGAATAACATGTCGCTCCATTTGGACACACTTGGGTGGGGAGCGCGGGGGCACTGGCCGGTTTGTTGGGGTGCTCCTGTTGAACCCCAAAGGAGTGATTTGACTAGGGTAGAAGTGTCGCAGCTCCCAGGGGGTCCCATTCATTTCTTTGGTCTTAAGGTGGGGCCTCTGATCCCCAATCTCATTGCCGTTGCGGAACAATTTCTTGGGTTCCTCGTTTTCTGTCTCCGGTTCTGCCTTGAGTGGTTGTCGGTTCTCGTTGGCCATGCAGTCCTCAGTTTTCTGGATTTCCTGATTCAGTGCTTTGCTCAGTTCTCGGCTCAGCTCTTTATTAGGCAGACGCCGCTTTAGACGTTTAGCCTTTTGACGTGGGCCTTTTTCCTGGGTCTCGCTGCCACCCTCACTGCTAGGGCCAGCCTGTGGAGAGCTGCAGTGAGACTGGTCACTGTCTCCAATGGGTGTTTTAATACTAGGATTCAAAAGGTCATTCTTCGAGTCCTTATAATCGCCCTCTTCTTCAGCATCTCCAAAACGCCCTTTCCTCTCTATACCACTCTGGAAGAGGAGATCCCTCCCCTGCTCATCATCTTCCTCATATGCGTCTTCATCCTCCTCTTCAGTCTTGATTTGATGAAGTTTAGGAAAATAAGGGTCATCTGATTTTTCCTAGAGTACAAACAGTAGTACAAGAATTACTTGCATTAATTTGAGTTGGCGCAAGTGGAATTACCCCCAACCACCAGCATCTAAATAAAAAAAAAAAGCCATGCTGTACTTCATACAAACCTTCTTCCTCACGCTAAGATCCTCTTCCTCATCATCATCAAACAGCCTTCTCTTTTTCCTCAATTTGTCCTCAGGACGGGGCCGGGGCAGGTTGCTGGGGGAGAGCACCGGTGGCTGTCGGTTTAGAGATTCCTCGGGTCTGTACCTGGGTGTTTCCTCTCTTTCTGGTTTCCTCTTTGCTGCAGAAGAAACGTCCCCGTCCTCCTTCACAGGCTTCTGTTCCCTCAGCAAAGAGCCAGGGAGGTTGGAGGCATACTTGAACCCTGGACCCCTTTTTTGCTTCAATGCCAAAGGGACAATAATTGCGAGACAACTTTATACCTTTAGCCTATAGTGGCAAGAAAAAAACAACTGCTCCTAAAAGTGTAGCTTAAGTTTAATAAACTAATCAATATAACCAAAAGATAAAAGATAAAAGTGGTTTCCTGCTTTTATGACTAACACTGTCACATGTGAAAAACTTTCACAAACAAGCAATGTATAAACAGGAAGTGGCAACTTCATCAACACACTTTAGCTGAATACTAATATAATACTGAACGCAACAGTGAAAGTAAAGAGACAGCAATACAAAAACTCTTTTGTAGGTTTGTTTCCAAAACACACTTGGAAAGCTGCAACTTAAACTAAAAGCTTGACTCGCACATATTTGTACTCACTTTTCCACTCTTTCCAGCATGGTTGCATTTGGGACATTCCCAGCAGTTAGGAAGTTCATCATTCACCACCCCCGAGGCATCGCTAACCTGATAAAAGCAACGGGCATATGAGTCGGATTTCAACCTGAACTACCAGCTCTTGCACAGTCCTATGTACAGTGTGTTTAATGCAAACAAGACGAGGGAAGTGAAAGTGACTGTTGTGACGTGTACTTTGTTAGGCAGGTCAGCACAGTTTAACTGCTTCAGCCACTGTTAACATGCCAACTCTTGTTTCATGGATTCCATAGAAAAGGGAAGTATAAACAGTTAAAGATCCCCACTCAGCTTAAGTATGCTCTTATAAATGGTGGTTAAAATCAAAACTGCTGTATGAAGTCCCAAATTTATTCCACAGCATGACAGCAAAAACAAGAGTGAAAACAATCTTCAGTGAGGAGAACATCAAACAACAAGATGTACAGAGACAGCCTCAACCCACAGCAGAACAACAGAACTCCCTTCAACTACTGTGTGCCAGTGCGCCCAAGAGAATTAATATTGATTCTTTTTTTGTTTAGTACTCTCATAAACAAAAAGTGATTCATGCCATTATAAACCTTAGCTGGTGCATGCTAAACAAGTATACAGAACATGTTTCGAAAACTGGTTTGACCAAGCCTATGCAAATAACTTGTGTTTTAACATAACAAGTTTGTCAGGGTGTGTGCTGCTTTACACTTGTAGTCTTCACCATATAAAATTTCTTTAGCGGCACTTTGACAGTTTGTTTTTAAATCATCGATCGCTTGCTTTCCTAAGTTTGTGCTAAGTCAAATCCTTCAACATGATGGTGTCATGTCTGACCCATAAAAACTTCAGAACCACATCATAATGATGACTGTTTTTAGTCTTACATAAACATCAACATTTCCACATCCAGTGATCTTCAGCAACAACAAGTGAGATGTCTGAGTCACTCCCTTCATGTTAGCATGAGCTGGGATTCCTGGCACATTACTTTGACAAAGTGAGCCAATATCTGAATGACTTAAACTATGAAGTAGAGTTGTTCAGCTGTTCCCGGAGGGGCTCCCTTTACCTTGAGGCAGCTGGGATGGACGATCTCATTGCAGATAGAGCACTCCATTAGCATAAAGTTAAACTTGTCCTCTTCATCCTCCAGTGTGTCCTCCTTGCCTGCTTCTTTGCACACTACACACACTGCTGTGTGGGGCAAGACAGGCTGCAAGGGGAAAAAAGCAGAAATAAATCCTTTTAATATTCATTAAATATATGTAATATTAATCAATAGCTAATATAGGTTTGTATTTTCTAAGAGATTTTTTAAGATGTGTTTATCGACAAAAGCAGTGAATGTTACAACTCCCTGTGATTTCTACAGTCTTCTTATTATTGACTCACCGCAATGCACTGTCTCATAATGCAGGACTGCTTCATGCGCCCCGGCCCACCAAACTTCTTCATGTCCTTACAGAAGTGACACTCTCCACATTCGGTCCGGAGGCACGCCTCACACTTTCTGCAGCGCGTTCTCCTGCGTCGGGCTCCGGACGAGCTCCGGTTAGATGGCAGTTTAACAGCTGATGACGTCCCCATCTTGGGCTTGGGCCGGTTCGCTGCCCGCTGCTGGAAGACCAAACAGTGAGAGAGGTTAAATGACAGAGAAGGAAGTGACTTTGTGTACCTGGGCTCAAAATCTTTGAAGAAGATAACAGGAGAATAGATATTAATCTGAATAGCTGAGATCAAACTGTGATATGGATTATGTGTTTATTTATAGGCTATTACTGCCTATAACAACTTAACAACTTCCATTGCGACTTAATTACTAGTCTGATGAACCAGCTACTAGAAAATTTCTTAACCAAGCATGTTTTCTACCTTGAAGTTGGGATTTTACTACTCCTTCAGCAAACTGAGCCATGTGGAAACAGGCAGTGGTTAAGGATTGTCTTAACATTTATTTTAGTCATTCAGGCAAAAATTAATATTTATTTCAATTTATGAAAGGTGCTTTTGGCTACTCCCTTGTTCCCCAAGGAGTCGCCACAGTGGATGAATCCACATATATGATTTGGCACAGACTTTAAAACCACATGCCCTTACAAACACAACCTTCCCATTTAGGTAGGCTTGGGACTGGCAGTAAGAGTACACTGGCTAAAGAACCCCAGACCTGGGCTTTTATCCACCTGGCTGTGAACCAGGGACCTTTCATGTGTGAAGCAAATGCGTAAACCACTACACTATGGAAGACACATCTCAGAGATTGCTGTCTATGGACACTTCTGTGCTGAAACATTAGTGAATATATACTGGAAACAACCACATATTGTAGTATACAAATGGGACAAATATTTGAAGGCTTCTGAAAAACAAATATTTTGTTACGGATTAAAACTCATGTTTAGCTGCTTGATGATTTTGCTAAATTCCACCACGGCCGAGTCTGCCTCATCCAGCAATGGGAAAAAAATATCATTTATAAAATTCCTGGATCTCGATTACCCCAAAACATAATCATTTGTTACCTTTACCACACCCCAGTCCTCAAAAAATATAATGAAAATCTATCCATAAATTTTTGGGTTATATTGCACACAAACACAGGAATACAAAAAAATTAAAAAATAATAATTTCAAAGATTCCTGGCAGATCACATTCAAAATTGAATGGTTTGTTATTTGTACCACAGCCCAGCTCATTTTCATTAAAATGCATTCAGAATTTTTTTTATTTATACTGAACAAAGACAAATCAAAGTCAGTGAAAACAACCTTCTTGGCACAGGTAAGAAATCACAATTTCGAAGTTGATATTTGGAAATGATAACAATGATCAAAGATAAACAACAGATCTTCACATCTGAGTTTGGCACTGTGCTTTAAAAATGAAACAATTCAAATCAGAGTGAGATTTAAGCAATCAATTACCTGACTGCATCCTGAAACCTAAATTCATTTTATGAATTTCTCACATCTCCCTTTTACTCTCTTCTCTGTTGCTATGGCAAGGCGATAAAAAAGCACGATGAAAATAAGACAAATCACACAGGAGGAGAGGTTACCTTGGCAACACATTTGCCTCTCTGGTGGCAACTGTTTGAATAAAAACTGTGAGAGATGGATAAAAATAAGCTCAGAGTGGAGGTATGATTGGTGCTGTGAGCACTTTCCTGATTCCATCTAGTCTTATTCTATTACTGAAAGTGCACACCACCCTCATACCACAGCAGCTCCCTGACCTATTATTACAAAATTCATTTGTATAAAACAAACATTTTATTAAAGTAGCATTAAAGGGCCTGTTGATTTATGTTTATGCTGAGGAAGACAGGTACAACAAGATATTCCAGGCGAGTGACAGTTGTGACTAATGCTTTCAAAATGAAATTCCCTGGAAAGAGTGGAAAAACCAGTCCTAAATATGTGATAAAGACCCTTTGTGGTAAATTATTATTGACAATGTGACAACATGTACCTTCATGTTTTCCAGAACCTGCTCTTTGTTTGTATTTTCCCACAGGAGAATTTTGGAACATGTTGTTAGATTGAACCCCTTACATAACAGACTCTTCTATTGTGCTACTGTACATTTTCCCAGCACAAGAAGTTGTTCTTTGCCTGCTGCTGACAGAGCATCTATGCAAAACAGCACTAAATGAATGGAACCAAACAAGCCTTATTTTCATTGTACCAAGCTTCCCATTAAGCCACCTGACTAATGTGGAAACAGGAGGAAGAAACACAGAAGAAAAGACAGCTGCTGCAGGTGTGGCTGTCCACATCACAATATGTGTGTGTGTGTTTTTTTTATTTCCCTAACCTTATCTCACACAGCATTATTTAAGTTAGGCTTGCACAGTTTCCTAGTAAGTCCATGCAAAGTTTCAACCACAACAAAAAAAAAACCAACCAAAAACTGACATTTCCTACATTCCCTGAACATCTTGGACCTCTTCTAATAAATTCAGAGCTTTCTTGGCAAGTGTGAGCCTCAAAGTCACAATCAGCTGACTTTTTGTGACTGTAGGCAGCAGAGTTTAGTGATCTGAATAAAAACACAGCCTATGGTACGGTGACACAATCTTCTGTCTCAGCATCAGCGTGGATTTCAGTGAGTGAAAGTCAAATTTCTCCCCAAATAACGTGTAATATTGTCACAACAGACGACTTCAAAATATCATCTTTGGTGCTGCCTGCACTATTTGTGGGTATTGTGGATATAAACATTGTGTAAGCACAGGGATCTGGCCCTTACTTCAGCACTTCTCATATTTCTCTTGAATTGTGCATACCAAGACTTGTGCAACGTCTACTGAGCGCTGTTAGAAAGCATTCAATGCTGCTGACCCCGGTGAACATGCACTCCAGTCCACACAGAAGAAGTTAGTCCCCATGAACCACGCTGAGACATCATGCTGAATTTAACCCCCTGCTTACTCCCACAAAACAAGAGGGCCCAATTCTGTTAAAATTCAGCCCTATTTCCGGGTGTTTTGAAGGGGGTCACTTGATCACCAAGTAACAGAAATAGCGCAAATTCATTGTTCCCATCTCCCCATCCCCCTTTCTCCGTCCCTGCTTCCAAAACGTTTCGCCTGAAGCTTTCTTAAAGGCGCAGAGTGGTTGGACAAGTTTGGGAAGTGTGAGGAAATCAATCACAAGGAAACCAGTTTCAATAAGCCACGAGTTAATCATGGCTGCAGCCAGTGTAAAAGTTGGACGGTGTCACGGCAAAGGTGGCGGACTGTGGTTTGTCATGTCCGTGGACGAGGCTGCCCTGTATTAAGAGGTGGTCAGTGCGAAATGGGTCGGCTGCGGCTAACGTGATCGATGGTGTCCAGGAGGCGAGGACACGGTGTGTTTTGGACGGTCAAAAGTGGCGAGGAACTCGAGTTGCCTTTACCGTGTACAGACATTTGGCCACGAATTCGTCTGTATCGCCGGTATGACCGAGGAATAAGGTTTAAAACACACCTTCTCCTTTCAACTCGCCTAACCTAGCTATGAGGGGAAGAGCGGACACAAACGTCCACCTGAAGCAAAACGCTGACAAAAGGCATTCTTTCTTAGAGCCCGCTTTGAGGAGTCGCACACAATACGTAGAGGTCATCAAATTAAATACCTGCTCAGACTCTGAATCATATTCCTCATCGTCTCCGCTCAATGACAAGGCCATGTCTCCTCTCTCTCATCGTTTGAGAAACTAACATGGCTGAACAAGCCTTCGGCTTAGCTCATCTCTCCCCCCCCTCACTCACTCACTCACTCACTCACTCACTCACACCAAACACACACACACACGGGTTCTGCGTGTTGAGTTCAGGAACCATGGGAAAAACGAACACCCCGCTTACTTAATCAACCCGTGTTGCTCAGGCGACCGCAAGCCAGACGACTAAAAGAGCGCAAACAGAGTAACAGCGATTACAAACCTGCTGGAAACGTGAAAGTAAAAAAAAAACAACACACATATGTTGTGTTGTGTTGTGTATATTGTGTTGCATATAGGTTTTGCTGCTGGTCAGTCATTGTATTGCATCCCATCTATATGTTTGTTAACCCGTGGCATGAATGCAGCATATATGCATCAGGAAGTAAAGATAAGCAGGTAAGACAAGATAGGTTCCTCCTACACACGTCCGTCTTTGCTTATCTAGGCGTTTGTGGGTATTCTATGGGTTCTATGACTCAGTGGCAAAGTAATTCTTCAAACGTTTATTTATTATTGTTATCCATATAATCCTTAAAGCCTTATAAGTTTAGAAAGGGTTTTAAACTATTCAAACAATTAGTTTATGCAGGCATTTGCATACAAATGTTAATGATAATCATTTTTTGTACTTTAATGACTTAAAACTTCTTTTTAAAATCCAAAATGTATATCATGAATGTAAAGTGTCTAAAACAGTTACAGTTCCTACATTTCCACAGCTCACCCAGTGTAGCTGAATGCAAACACCCTTGAACTAAAAAGTGAAAATCAGCACTTTCAGATTCAACACATCCTGAAGTATGTCATGGATTACTCAGGATTTAGTCTTAGAATGAGGTATCAAACAAAAATGATGCTACAACAGTGAGTTGTGTAAAGCAAGTGTGTGTAAAGTTTGATCATGCTTCATTTTGACGCCACCCAGTGTTTAAACTGGAAAGCTTGACTCCTAGAGTTCAAGTCTGATGGCAATAAGGCTTTGTAATTTTATCTCAGGCTCCTGCAGACTCCTGCATCACTTATGGTAATCAAAAGTCTATATAAGAAAAAGAACACTAGACAGTGTAGGGTCAGAGTCATATTTGCACAACTTGTGAATACAGAAAAAAATTCAAAGAAAGATAAAGTATTTGATGTGCATGGATGAATTTGTCCTTGAACAACTGTGGAAAACTTCAGCTTTCACCAAGATGTACCCATATATGTTTACTATATCAGCTTAAGTAGTGATTACAAAGGTAATCCAAAATATGCGCTATAGATGGCAGACACAGGAGCAAATCAGCATCTATTTTGCTTTGCTTTACCATTTCCATAAGGCAAAAATAACATTTCTAATTCTGTTTTTAGGTGATTTGTACTGCTCTGTCTTAAGGAGGTGGTCATTAGTTCCCCTCCCACTGACTCTATTATCAGAGTACAAAGAGGTGCGAGAAGCAACCACAAGACCCTCACTGGTAATCAAGTGTGCATCTGCACAGTGAGTGCCAGGAAATACATGCGGTCGCATTGTGGTCATTAGTGTGAACTTAAGCAGAGCCTGAAAAAAATTTCTCACTAAAACCTCACTACAAGGACCTGCTGCAGAACTGCACTTAAAATATTTTTTATTTCCGATTATTTTATCTTACTTTTGAGAACGCTGATGTAATTTTATATAAGTCAGTGTCACTAAAAATCAAATAAAGTCAGGAATAAAAACAATAATTATTACACTATTGTGAAATAGCCATAATTTTCTATCTAGATAAGGGGTCTGCAACCTTTACTATTAAAAGAGCAATTTTGAACAAAAATATCTATTTGAGCCTTAAACTGAAGGTGACACAGTCCATTAAGTACAAGTCTATCAACATCACTAACAGATGTGAATATTTTTTAAAAATGTTACCACATATGGCCATTTTGCAGTGGCTGTTTATGATTATTTGGTACTTTAACTTTTACAATTTCATCACAATAACACCATTTTGTGTTGCATTTATAAAACTGGAGCACAAATGTAATGAAAATTGTTTACTTTTTAAATTGCTTATATTAAAAAGGAACAATTGTGAAGTGAAGGGATATCTATAAGGAATATTATCAATCAATGTAAGCTTAAATTCAAATTTAAAATATGTCTTTATTGACTAATTAACAGAAAAAATTGACAAACTTCTGTAAATTCAGGAAATACAGACTCTTTGTCTTTACTGCATGCAGAACAATAGTGCTTACACGTACATGCATAGTCCCTCCAAAGGCCCATTTTGAGCCAACAATAAAAATGACAGAACTTTATCTTATTAGATAAAACAGGTATTGAGAAAGTTTACCTTTGGAGACCTAATTTGCATTTGGAATAAATGGTAAACCCTAATCCCAATATATGTACCTTTGACTTCTCTCTTGTTTTTTCCCCAAGGGTCATCACAGCAGGTTAACCCACATCAGTAATTTAGCAGAGGTTTTACACTGGATGCCGTTCCTGACACAATACTCCATGGCAGAGCAGTGCAGAGACCTCTAAAGGGGCAGGTGCTCGAAGTAAAAAATTATTTGTTTATTGTGTCCCAATAATAATTAACAATAAATGTTATTGTGAAACCAGCCACAGGGGCCCACAAGCCAATGTCGTCCTAGTGCCGGTCCCAAGCCCGGGTAAATGGTGAGGGTTGTGTCAGGAAGGGCATCCGGCATAAAAACTTTGCCAAATCAAATATGCGGATTCATAACACGACTTCCATACCGGATCGGTCACGACCCGGGTTAACAACGACCGCCTCCGGTGCCATTAGCCAACAGGGTGCCGGTGGAAACTATGCTACTGTTGGCCGAAGACCGAGGAAGGAGGGGGAGAGGGGGAAAGCGTGTTAGGAGGCAGAGAGAGAGAAGGAAGAGTAGGAGGGTGGAGGTGCGAGTAGGAACTTTAAATGTAGGGACTATGACTGGTAAAGGGAGAGAGCTGGCTGATATGATGGAGAGAAGGAAGGTAGATATATTGTGTGTGCAAGAAACCAGGTGGAGGGGA
>VUQH01004388.1:29719-40474 GCA_015106775.1 Etroplus canarensis | reverse complement strand
ACCCAGGACCTCAAGTGGGAGCCGAACGTCAGCTCCGTCATCAAAAAGTCCCAGCAGAGGATGTTCTTCCTGCTGCAGCTGAGGAAACTCAAGTTGCCAACCAAAATGCTGGTGCAGTTTTACACAGCCATTATTGAGTCCATCCTCACCTCTTCCTTTACCGTGTGGTACGCTGGGACCACCGCCAGGGACAAGCAGAGACTGCAGCGCATTGTGCGTGCTGCTGAGAAGGTGATCGGCTGCAGCCTCCCATCTCTCCACAAACCTGTATGTCTTCAGGACTCGAGGGCGTGCAGGTCGTATCACAGCTGACCCTTCTCACCCTGGACACAGACTATTCGACCCTCTCCCATAGCAGGAGGCTAAGGTCCATTAGGACCAGAACCTCCCGCCACAGGAACAGTTTCTTTCCTTCAGCTGTAAAAATCATGAACAGCAAATAACCAACCGGAACTGCACTTACAATTGCACATTCACACTGCATCTGTCACCTACATGTACATCTGTATATACAGAGTTTTATAAGTTAGAAATCTTATAATTTTTATAGTTTTATTGCTTTATTATTCATCTTATTCTGCTCCAGTTTTATTTATCTATCTTGTTCCTTTGTTCTTTGTTTGTTTGTTTGTTCTATGTTGTTGCACCAGTACACCAAAGCGAGTTCCTAGTCTGTGTAGCTTTCACTGACAATGGCAATTAAAATCATTCTGATTCTGATTGGAGTGTGAATGTGTGTGTGAAATGCACTTAAGGCAATAAAGCGCTGTATGTGTGAATATGTGAATGAGCCTTGTAGTAAAAAAAGTGCTTTGAGTGCTCAGTTATAGTAGAAAAGCACTATATAAGTACCAGTCCATTTACCAGTCTATAATTAAGAAAAGTAAAGCTGATACTAATTAAAACTAAACTGAAATGAACAAACCCACTCTGGAAACTAACTGAAACTAAACTGAATTCAAAACGAAATAAAAATAAAAACTAATAATATCTAATAACTTTGCTTTAGACACAGCAATCTAGAACACATAAGGCTATTTACGCACACACATTCACCTTACGAGTGAAAGGTCCCTGGTTTAATTCCAGGTGGGGGCACAAGTCCCTTTCACCAAGGAGAGTTGCATCAGGAAGGGCATCTGGTGTAAAATCTCTTCCAAATTACCAATGCAGATTGATGTGGCGACCCCTTTGGGGAGGATACAAGGAAGCAGCTGAAGGCACGCACCACTGACCAGAACTTATCCAAACTGGCACAATATTTTACCAGCCCGAAAGATAAATTTGCACAGCAAACAGTACCGTCAAATACCCTCTTGTAGCAAAGGTAGTCATCTGAAGTGTTAAACTGCCCAGCGTTAGCTCATAATAAGTCAAAACTACCTTCCTTTGCTCCAGTTATAATACCCCAGATATGACTTGATGCTCAGAGGTTTAGGTTATAAACTCTATCATTACTGATATCATCACTGATTTCTAAAACATCTGTGAGACATTCACCATGGAAAGGTACACATGTTTCTTGGCATCACAGTGAACTGTTTCTATGTTTCTAATCAGTGCAAGATGGAGAAAATTCACAGGGATGGCCCCTAATATCAGTAACCATGCAGACAATTGCAAAAGTCTGTGTGAAGAGGGAGATGGCGCTCCTCTTCCATTCTGCTCTTTTTATCGTGCTGTATGTAATACTTGTGACAGCTGTGAAAACTATCAGCTGATCCCTTTCTGAACAATGCACGATTTCTTCGTGCTGGTGTCTAGACTGCGTGATGTCATTTTACCCGGATGCCCGGCATCACTTATTTATCACAACTTTCTGAATCACGCATTTATTAGATAAATAACAAAAAGGAATATTATTTGAAGAGTTTTAGCACATTTATTGATTTACTTTTTGCATTTGTCAGGGGGTACTGCAGCACCCACAGGACCCCTACTTCCAGTGGCCTTGGTTCTTGGATGGTCTGTACAAGAGAACAAGCCATGTTATCCATCTTATGATTCCATTAAAGTGAGCCAAAGGCATGACAAACATATGTGAAGTCAAGCATACATTCATCTGCTGCTTGCTCGAAGAGTCCACCTCTTTAACATTAAGCCTTAGCAAAATTCAAACAGAAGTTATTTTAAAAAGCACCTACTTCTATCTATAAAGCCTCAAACTATTTCTGTATCACACTGTAAACATGCTTTTTAGATGCTGCTAAGATGGACCTTTTAGCATGAGGTCTATGGAGCCAGCCTCAAGTGACCAATAGAGGAAATGCACATTTTTTGGCATACATGCGTTGGCTTCGTTTTTTAGCCCCGAGGTTGAGGTTTGGTTCTCATCAGTTGTAGTCAACAAAGTAAGCAGCTTTCACTTCAAGTGTTTGAACAAAATGTAGGAACGTAAACATGAGTGTATGTTTCCTATAAGAAAACATCTCACCCCTAACATTGCAGTAAGCTTGACTAAGAGCCTTAGGAATTATGAGAATTTTTTATCCTTCATACCTCTTCTAGTAACCAGAATATACGGATAATGAGAAGAGGAATCAATTCATATTCTCACATACTCATTTCACACCAGTGGGCACCAGATCACCAGCCTATTACAGGCTGATCTAATCATTTGAGCAGAGAGAAGCTGTAAAAAAAATGTGACCCCCAACATGCACTAAAAGAAGGCCTGTTCTACATTATGGATACCTGAAAGAATGAAGTGCTTCCTGTGTTGTTTGAAGTAAATAAAAATCTTTTATAATCACTGTGGCATTTCATGAGTCTTGGAGTATCTTGGGTACAGTATGTACTCTTATTCAGCAGACAATGCTCTTTGCCAACTGAGAACCAGTTGAGTCATCTCTCATGGCCTTTTGGCTCTGTGTTTGTAGACAGTGACTTTGTTTCTATGGTAGTATTTCCACTTAGAATAACACGGAGTTCATATTCCTGAAGGGATGGTCATAAACACATAAAGCTTCCAAAGAAACATTTTAATGCATTGTAGTCTTTGGGAATGACAGTTATCCACTCCTACAACAACTGACAAACCAGAAGAGTCTGTTTGGGCAGTTGCCAACCTGACTATACACCAGTGACGCTGATGTTAATCTAACTTCCTGTATATTAAGGTGCCTCGGGGTATTTTTGACCACTAGAGGTGCTATGGAGCAATGATGTTATGACTGAGTCATTGATCAGTCTGGTATCACGCAGTTTCAAAAATACAACACATCAGCACATGAGGAATGCAACACATATTTCCTCTTGTTATTTAATTCAGTTTTTTAAAATGACAACAAAACAAAGCAGATCTGACTTCCAGCTTGTCAAGTATGGAAGCTTGGTCAGAATCAGAAATATTGCATGTTTCAATACAATATGATAAACATTATTTTTCAAGAATAATACTCCTGTAGCTGCTGCTGTTGACAGGCCCTGAAACCAATAAAGCTGTGGCTGGATGAGCGTGCTGATGAAAAACAAGGGATATATTATCACTTGTTTTGATAGAGTATAGACACAGTATATGCACAGTACTGGGCCAGTTCAGGTGTTTCGTTTAGTTCCATTGCCACATATGCAAAGAATAGGTCTTTTTAAAGAGCTCACTGGGTTTGAGTGTGGAACTGTAATAGAATGCCATTGTTGCAGCAAGTGAGTTGGTGACATTTCCTGACTACTAGATATTCCACCCTTGGCTGTAAGTGGTATTATAGCAAAATGTGTTAAGGAACCACAGCAACACAAAAGTGTCAGACCACAAAAAGGTCCAGAGCAGGGTTGTTAAGCGCTGAGGTGCATAGTGTATAAAAGTTGCAAACATTCTGCTGACTCAATAACTGCAGAGTTCTCAGCTTCTTCTCACATTAACGTCAACACAAAAATGGTGCACTAAGAGCTTCAAGGCATTGGTTTCCATTGCTGAGGAGCTGCATGCAAGCTTTAACTCACCAAGACCAACGCTAAGTGTCGGATGGAGAGGTGTAAAGCATGCTGCCACTAAACCCTGGAACCACAGAAACATGTTCTGTGGAAGGATGAATCACGCTTCTCTGTCTGGCAGTCTGATGGATGACTCTGGGGTTGGTGAATTGACAGGAGACTGTTACCTGCCTGACTGCACTGTGCAAAGATTGATGGAGGAGGGATAATGCTATGGGGTTCAAGTGAAGGGAAATCTTAATGTTTCAGATTACCTCAGTGGGAACAGTTTGGGGAAGGCCCCTTTCTGTTCCAGCATGACTGTGTCCCAGTGCAAAAAGGTCCAGAAAGGCATTGCTGGACTGGCCCACCCAAATCCCCGACCTCAACCCCGTACAACACCTTTGGGATGACTAGAACGGAGATTGCATCAATGTCTGACCTCACAAATGCTCCTCTGGATGAATTTCCCACAGACATTCTCCAAAATCTTGTAGAAAGCCTTCCCAGAAGAGTTGAAGCTGTTATGAGATCTCAAGAAAGCTCTTGCAAGGGTAATATGTAGGTGGCCTAATAATTTTGTCCATACCTTCACGCTCATAGCCTGCCTCTCTAAAACATGAAAGGTCATCTGAGAGAAAATTAAAAAAATATTTAGATAAGCTGTCATACCAAATAAACAATACACCAGTCGAGCACAAGCCTACATTACAAAATTTAAAAATATTGAAACATCAACTTTGAATTTTAAAAAAATGTCACACACAGTTATTATCATGATGTGATCAAGACTACATAGTGAGTAGATTAAGTGAAGCTAACTGTTATTGAAAGCATGGCTTATTATTTTCAGCATTACTGTATATTCGATGTACAACTTGGAATGCCAATGACAGGCAACAGCAGTCTAATCTGAAATGAATTACATGACCAGAAGTCTGCGGACAGTCGAGCAGCACACCCGAGGAAAGATTAGAATGAAACCAGACGCCATTATTCTGCGTTCAGCAGGGATTTGCTCATGACCAGACACATGTAATGCATATGTGCACTTTATCTGTCATGAACCATGATCCACTTAATGAGATAGAATAATCACAACCTTCAGAAACTCGAGCTCTTGCTTGGGATGCATGAGATGAAAGTGGTCTACACTGAGCCAGATTGAGGCGCAGCAAAGCCAAATGAAATATGCCCATATGAGGATCAGGTCTCAGGAGGTTAAGCCCATTTCTGGGTCCAATAGTCTACATCTTTTAGGCTGGCCAGTATCCTTTAGATTGATCCCAGCATAAGAATATCAGTGAAAAAACTGATCTGAGCATTGTGAGATATGGATGAAAGCTTTCCTCTTAGGAATAGAGAGAGGAATCAAAGTTTGTTTTGATTTAAATTTCCAGATAATAATCCTGCTCTCCAGAGGATGAACTGTTCAGAATTTACTGACTCCTTGACTTTTCTGGCACCACCATCAGCTTCAGTGTCCAAATCCAGTGTTTGGTGTAACACAATAACAGTATTTTTTTTTCCTGAATTGAATGTTTGACAAAAAGGTTTAGCTAAAAAGATATCTTTCAGATTTTTATTGATCTAAAAGCGCATGATTCAATTTGTTGCCAATGAGCAAATGTCGTGAAAGCAATCCTCCTGTTTGATGGCTCCAAATGCTTCTTGTAACCAGAGATGAGCTGCAGAAACGCACATGGCATTGATTATCAATAGAAATTTGCTGCATTAAAGAGATCACGGAAAGGCTCTGAAATATGAGCAAAGTGATGTCATGTGTTTTTATGTGGCAGTTAAGCACATCAATGGGATCTTTTACATGCAGTTAACTTATACAGTACATATTGCTGGAAAGACCACATCATATTCAAAGAGGGAAAGATGAAGGCAATGGTGTCTTACCATTCAAACTTTTTTATTATTAAGAAATCCCGTGACTCCTCATTGTACACCATCATTATTATTTACGGTTGTGTGAGATCAAAGAGTTGGTAACGGTTGGTCAGTGTTTCGCTTTGGTTCAGACTTAATCTCTTCAAAATGTGCCTTGCCACAACGGATTAATCCACATTGGTAATTCAGCAGAGGTTTTACACTGGATGCCCTTGTTGAGGCAACCTTCCATGGTGAGAGGGGCTTGTGTCCCCACCTACCTCAGTCTACCTGAACTGAAAGCTTTTAAAGACATTTTGTTTAAACCTACTTGGTCCCCAAAGTGCAAATTGCTTGAATTTCATCTTGTTAAGTGCTTTAAAACAGCAAGAAATTACTGCAATGGCTGTCAACAAGCAACATCTGTGTTTTCTGTTTCAAACCGGTGGCTCCTGCCGGGCCTGCACATCACAGACTGCTGCTTGCACAATCTTAAAGCCAAAAATATTAACAATCTTAGCATTAAGACTGATGAGAACAGCCACAAATGAATTAAAAGCAAGCATTTGTGAATATATCTTAAGGTGAATGACTGCAACGAGTATGTACTGCTGTTTAACTTGATTAAAAAAAGTCTCTCTATTGTACTTGTGATTGCCCTCATCCTATTAGAGTATTCATGAATGCCAAGTATACGTACTAAATAATTGTCTCTCTGCTCTCCGTTCTCTCTTCTCTATCCCCTCATCTCCAACTGGTCGAGACAACTGGCTGCGCCTCCCTGAGCCTGGCTCAGCTGGTGGTCTCTTCCTGTTAAAAGGGAGTTCTTCCTTCCCATAGTTGCCAAATGCTAATTCTAATTGTTGGGGTTTTCTCTCTAACACTGTAGGATCCTTACCTTACAGTGTGAAATTCATTGAGATGACTTTTTGTTGTGAATCGGTGCTATATAGATAAAATTGTATTGAATAGGCTGCATATATAAAACATGTTCCTACAAACAGAGAATCTATAATTCAATTCACTTCAATTCAATTTTGCTTATATGGCACCAATTCACCACAAAAAGTCACCTCAAGGCACATCACACTGTAGGGTAAAGATCCTACAGTATTAAACAGAAAACCCCAGCAATCAGACTGTCACCTATAAGCACGCATTTGGCGACTGTGGGAAGGAAGAACTCCCCTTTAACAGGAAGAAACCTCCGGCAGAACCAGGCTCAGGGAGGGGCAGCCATCTGTCTCAACCGGCTGGGGCTGAGGGGGCAGAGAAGAGAGAAAGGAGAGCAAAGAGAGACACAGTCTGTGGGAGGCAGAAGACAACATTTAAGGACATGCAGCAGTAACAAATAAATGCATGGGGAGTGAAAAGACGTGGGTGGAGAAGAAATGCCCAGCACATCATATGAAGCCCCCCAGCAGCCTAAACCTATTGCAGCATAACTAAGCTTTATCTGTAGAGAGGGTGTCTGCCTCCTGAATACAAACTGGCAGCATCCAAAGTATACTGTAAAAGAATAATGGGTGAAAACGTGGTGCTTCCAGTTGATGTTAAGCTGAAACTCTGGACATAACCTGCTATATGGGAGTTCAGTATGTTGCCTGATTAAAATAGAGCCACCTTGTGACACTGAAAACTCTGACTCGTCATAGCTTGCTAACCCATTAATCTGGCTTGCAGTACACCCCTCTGGCCTGGCAAATTGACTGTAAAATAATCCAGTATGTCTACTAAATGAGTTGATTTTAAGCCAATTCACTACCTTGTGTTTCATGTTTCAGTTAATCTGCCTAAAGTGTGGCCCTTTGCTTACTTCATCTATACCAGCAGGCCCTTCTGTTGCCCACTCCTGGACTAAACACTGTTAACCAGTCAGATAGTCACATACTGAAGCTGATGTTCTGTTTTCACCTGCAAGGAGTAGCTGTGAAATGATTTCAGATAACATCTGTGTGGTTCAGTCTTTGCACTTTTTGCATTGCGTGACCAAACGGCGAGCTGTGGTGGCACGCTGAAAAAGCCAGTCTAATTGTGGTGTTACAGAGCCGTGCACGTTCACACAAGTGGAGTTCACCCACTCTCTCTGCCTTTACTTTGAAAGACAAAAACCAAAAACAAAAAGAGGCAAAAACCATTTTATCATCACTGGTGTGTGAAGCTTTTCACAAGTCCAATGTAATATCTCAGTCACAGACACGCACAGCTCCCAGAAGATGTTTTCTTGATGACGATAATGATCTGCTGATTTCTTTTCTTCCAGCAGGGGCTCGATGTGTTAATCGTGTGTGCACAAAAACTAGTCAGGTCAATAAGTTTAGGGACAGTGGTGCACTTTTTATAATTTTGCCTCTGTAGACCACCACAGTTGGTTTTAAATCGAACAGTCAGAATGTGTTTGGAGCGCAGACTTTCAGCTTGAACTCCACAGGTTTTACTGCAGCGTTGTATTAAATGTTTCAAAAATACGACCGCTTTCATGCATAACGGGACAAGTTAGCAATGTGACAAACGAACCTAATTTTAAATACAAAGACTGTTTTCAATACATGGATTAAAATCCCTTTCAGTCAGTCAGTGTCTGCCTGTTTCCTCCGACCTGAGATGCTCTGCCACGCCTCGACTGCAGCCGCCTTCAGTTGCTGCTTATTTGAGACTCGCTTCCTTCAGTTTTGTCTTCGGCAACTGAAAAGTTGCTCTGCTGGGTTGAGAACACCTGATATTTCTTTGCTTTGGGAAACTCTTGGGTTGCGTTTGCAGGATGCTTTAGTTCATTATCCATTTGCACTGTGAAGCACCTTCTGAGCATGTCACGGCTGCCACTGTGCTGTGTTTTTTTTCTGCTCTTCTCCTCTCCCCTCGCTCTTCTTGGCAGGGCGGCCTCTGGAGGCATGGCACCTGTTGGTGACACCTGGGCTGGAGTGTGCACCTGTTCATTGTTATGCATTGACAACTGCTGTATTTAAGCCTGAGATTCCGGGCACTACAGCGATGGATTGTTGTGCCGCCAACAGTGTCCCTGCCTCTGTGACCTGCCTGCCTGCCTGGGATCTCGTGGAACATATCCGACCCCTTCTGGAAGAGTTGGACTCAAACTAACCTTCTGGCTCACCTGGATCCCTCCACCACCTGGAGTCAGTGGACCCTGTAGTAAACCCTCACTCATACCAACATACACAGATGATACTGCTAGTATTCTGTGATTAAAACTTGTTTTATTGTAAATGAACCTTTAAAACATCTGCTTACTGGGTTCATCATCAATAAACACTAGTGACCCGGTTCCACTGGCAGCCATACATGCCCATGCCGTAACACTGCCTCCACCGTGTTTGACAGATGATTTGGTTTGCTTTGGATCACGAGCTGTTCCTTTTCTTCTCCAGACTTTTCTCTTCCCATCATTCTGGTTCAACTTCATCTTGGTTCCATCAGTGAAAAGATTTTTTTTTTTTTTCCAGAGCTGGGCAGCCTCCTGTAGATGTTTCTGGTAAAAATCTAACCTGGCCTTCCTGTACTTGAACATAACCAGCGGTTTGCAGCTTGTCGTAAACCCTCTTTATTTACATTCATGAAGACATCTACCTCCCTGAGAGTGTTCCTGACTTGCGTAGACGTTGTGGTGGGCTTTTCTTACCCAACTAAGTAATTCTGAGATCATCCACTTTAGTTGCCTTCTGTGGTTTTTAAGGCCTTTTGGTGTTGCTGAGCTGGCAGCACATTGTAAGAATGATCCAGATTGTTGCTTTGGCCACTCCTAAAGCTTTTACTACCTTTTATTATCAGCCCAATAATGGCCTCCTTCACTTGAATCGACACCTCTCTGCACGTCACATTGAGCGTTTAAGTGAGCAACTGTGGAATGCGAGTTCAACACATGGAATCAACTTCAGCTCTTTTATGCGGAATAAGAAGGGAACAGGCCTCAAATGGCCATGAAACTGCTTCCCAGTCACTTACTGCATTACTTTGGAGCCTCTGGAAATGGGGGACTGTGTATAAAAAGGGCTATGACTCTTAAACAGTCAATACAATTCTTTTGTCAGACCCTTTGAATGAAAGCAGACTTTAAGGGGCCTATTTAAATCCACTGTGGTGGTGTGGAACAGAGGCAAAGTGATAGTTCATAGTCTAAAAACTTACAGAGCTAACTTATGCCTACACCTATTCCCGCAGATAAACAGTATTTAGAAAGCAAGAATGTGCAGTAAGAATGAAACGTAATGAGAGGGGAGTGGTAATCAGGTGTGTGCATGACTGTATAATTTCACAATGACTGACATCTATAAAAGAAGCCTATGGGTGTCCATGGGTTTATAGGTGTCAGAAGAAAAGAATGCATATGCACATTTTTGTCTTTATTTCACATTTGAGTCACATGTTCATAGTCTGCTCAGAATGAATCGTAATGATTTCAGGGATCCGCTGACTTTTTCCCAACTATTGCACCGTTGCACCACTGCTTGTGTGTTTCATGATGAATCAGTTCTGTCAAATCAAATGAGATGTTAAACCTAATAAAACATAAAAATACTGTGTTTGCTGTGATCGTTTTGCAGCGCTGTCATAGCTTTAGACCCTTGGTTCTCTGTGCATTAATTACAGTGCCGCGCTGCTGTGCTGATGAAATCAGGTGAAAGGCGTTCCCAGTCTCGATGGGAGCACTGTGATAAAAGTGAAGTAAGTATTAAACATACATATTGTGTGAAACTGGAAAAAAAAATCGCAAAACGACAGCATGTAAAATTTTACGATCTGAAAAAAATCCAATCCAGGCATTTGCGGAGGACCACATTAGACTTGATGTGACTGAATATGTAATCTTATTCACAGAAAAGTGATGTTTCTAGCAGAACAGCAGGGTTCTGGTTCAGCACTGGTGCAGCTTTTCTGAGTCAGTCTCACCGCATGAGGATGAACATTCCTCACATGAAGTGTCAGTTAGTGTTGTTTTGTCATAAGCGC
>VUQH01004388.1:19620-29699 GCA_015106775.1 Etroplus canarensis | reverse complement strand
GGTGTGGCTCATTTACGCACAAGGTGTCCTTTGGCGTCTGCGCCCTGACGCACCGGGTTATGTCATCAGTGAGAAGGATGTTTCATCCCGATTCATCTCTGGCTGAGCTGGGTGGCTGTTGTGAATAGGCGTGTTTTAACCCACACAGCAGCCCCTCACTGAACCTAATCGAGTGTTTTTTCGGTGTCTCGACCTAAAGTACAATCTCAAGTCCAAAAAAATGTTTGGATCTTGCCTAAAATCTAAATATAAACACCACACAATGATTTTCAAATCTCATAAACCAGCTCCAAAAAGGTTATTATGCTGTTTAAAATATGAATAAAATGCAATGATTGCAAATCTCATAAAACAATATTTTATTCGCAGAAGAACAGAAAATATATCAGATGTTAAAAGTGAGAGATTATACTATATTATGAAAAATACTAGCTCATCTTGAATTTGATGGCAACAACACATCTCAAAAAAGTTGGGACAGGTCCATGTTTCCCACTGTGTAGCATCCTCTCTTCTTTTAACAACAGTCTCTAAACATCTGGGAGCTGAGGATTCCAGTTGCTCAACAGTCCTGGGTTTCATTCTACGTCATGGCTTCTACTATAAAGCCGTGCTGTTGTGATAGCTGTAGTATGTGGTTTAATTGTCTTGCTGAAATGTTCAAGGCCTTCCCTGATAAAGGCATCACCTGGAGGGGAGCATATGGTGCCTTTTCAGATGTGTAAGTTTCCAACACCATAGGCACTAATGCGCCCCCATACCATCGGAGATGCAGGCTTTTAAACCGAGCGCTGATAACAAGCTGGATGGTCCCTCTCCTCTTTAGTGTGGCGCATGCGACGTAGATGATTTCCAAAAAGATTTGCAAATGTCCCTTCACCTGACCACACTTTGCCTTAGTCCATTTTAAGTAAACTTTGGCCCATAGAAGATGGTGATGTCTCTGGATCATGTTCACATATGACTTCTTCTTTGCATGACAGAGCTTTAACCTCCATTTGTTGAAGGCCTGGCCAACTGTGCTCACAGACAGTGATTTCTGGAAGTGTTCCTGAGTCCATGCAGTGATTTCCATGACCGTATCGTACCTGTGCTGCCCGAATGCCCGAAGATCGCCAGCATCCAATATTGCTTTTTGGCCCTGTTCCTCCCAAAAAGAGACGCCTCCAGATTTTCTGACTCTTTTGATGATATTATGTACTGTAGATAACAGAATATTCAAAGTCTTTACAATTTTACATTGAGGCACATTATTCTGCAGTTCCTGGTAGATCTTTACATCTTTACTTCTGCCTCTCTGAGATGCTCTTTTTATACCCAGTCACATTACTGACCTGCTTCCAGTTAACTTCATTAGTTGCAACATGTTCCTCCAGATGTTTTCTTTTTGATACCACTTACTTTTCCAGCCTTTTGTTGCCTTTTTCTCAACCTTTTTGAGATGTGTTGCTGCCATCAAAATGAAGATGTGGCGGTATTTTTCATGAAATAGTAAAATGTCTCACTTTTGACATTTGGTATGTTTTCTACATTCTTTTGTGAACAAAATATTGGTTTATGAGATTTGCAATTGTTGCATTGAGTTTTATTCATATTTTCCACAGTGTGATAACATTTCTGGAGCTGGGGTTGTAAACAACAAGTGTCTAAACATTCTTTTAACTCTGAATCATTTTATGTGTCAGGATGGTGGGTCTGCATAAAGAGAGAGAGCTCTACATAAACCAAAATTGCTCCACAATGATGTGAGAGACTGATTACATCATACAGAGGATTAGTACTCTATTGCTGCTTCAAGTGGTTCTACTGTACAAGCTACTGAATCATGGGTGTACTTAGTTTTTCACAGTACTGCACAGGGTCCTGTGAAAACTTCCTTTTTCACAAGTCTATCAAAAAGTTCTAAATAAAACAAATGTGAGCCTGAGTTGTTTTTTAACTTTCTACTTTCTAATATTTACCCTTGAATGACGTGCATAAGAGCTAATAAAGCCTTTAGAATAATAGTTTGTTCATATGTAAAGCTATGATGTTAACTATAGCCTTTTATATCCTTCTTCTGTGTGGTAGTCTCAGGAAACAGCGAGTATCCATTAATAGTCCCACATTAAGTTTGGACAGACTATTACCCAGAGAGGAAATAGTCCAGACAAGATGAGCCCATCTCATCAACTCACCTCCTGCTGCTCCTCTAAGCTTTATGGGTTACAGCTGCTGACTTTCACTTTTACAACAACAGGTACTATTTTACTAATGAGAGTTTTTTTTTTTAAATTTATTGAAAAGCATGTCTTAAAGGAATTTCCAGGAATTTGTTGAACATGTCTTTTTGTAATAGTCAATATCTGACAGTCACTTTTAAACTTGCTGGGAGAGCTTTTCCCTGCTTGAGCTCAGCTATTATAAACATTTAACCTTTAATGGAGTTTAATTTGAGCTCGAGACTCACCCAGAGCACCATACATGTAGAAGCCGGAACCAGAAAGTTGCAGAGTGCTGCCTGTTCAAGACCCGCGTGTACCACTATATATGGAGGGTGGACTGGAGGCTGGAGCGCTGTCAGTTCGCCCCCTGAGCACTGCCGAAGTGCCCCTGAGTAACCCACCAAACCCCTAGATTGCTCCCTGGCACATTTCATGGGCAGCCTTCTCACTCTGTACATGCATGACTACTGGCTGTTCGTGCGTGCGTGTGTGTGTGTGTGTGTGTGTATTTCAGACCTGCATGTAAAATTGTCTAAATATAACAACAAAGTTTAGAACTTGAATTTCCCCACTTGTTGGATTAATAAATGTCTCATTAAAATATAGTTGTTCATTTGCTTATTTCGGTGTTTTGTATATTCTTGAGAAGGCAGAGTTGCTCATGTTGCCTTTCAGAGGTTGCTCACCCTAAAAAATGGCACAGTGGAAATTAATAATAGATTTTGGGGACAGCTAGAGTGTTACAGATGTTCCTGAAACTCCAGGATTTGTGGTAAGCTTTGTGTGTTTATCCGATATTACCCAGATTTTCTATGAAACACAGTCAACAGACACACTCCACAGCAACTTGGCAGCACACAACCTCAGCCAATGGGGTGTGTGCAGCATCTGCGCAGACACACTGTTAGATGGGGAATGAATTAGCTGCTGCCTCAGCTGCTGTTGGATCACTTCTGCGTTCATTGCTGCGAAGACACCATAAAGAGCGTGAGGGAAGGTGGAAAAAGGAGTTTTCGACTTCAGCTGGAAAGATGTTCATCAGTTCAAACTTCCAAAATACATCCAACCAATGCACTGAACATCTCAGTAAAATGTCATATTTGGATCAGTATTGTGTCCTTTAAAATGCATTTGTCGTTGCAAATGTGATTTTAGGGAAACAAGGTTGAGAGGTTGTTTTTTTTGCCATGCAGTCACGAGCATCACCCCAGAGGATATTTGTGATGGATGACTTCATGGCTGGTGGAGTTGAAATTTGAACATATGGTTCCATAAATTGAATGACCTACTAACATCATATGGGAAATGCTTCAGCTTCTGAGCTTCTCGTCACATATCTGTCGCTCAGCCTGAGGCTGTGACTCTGTGCCTGAACGTTTCTTGCTCCACCTATGCTTCAACTGTGAATGAAACAATGATGTAAATAAAATGGCAAGACATCCGGCACGCGTGAGTGTTGTTGCGATACAGGTTGCACACTTTTTACCCAGGGCAAAAACTGAACAACTGAAAAGCCTATCCGCTGTAATAATGATCCCTCCCCCCCCCTCCCTCTGACCTCGGGCGGTGGAGGCCAAGTGCGACTGTAGAGTTTGGCATCCCTGTGGCCTGTTTTAGACTCTTTCAGCTCCACCAATCACAATAAACTGTGTCAGCAGCTGCATGCTGGTTGCCATGCAGAACATTTTTTTTTTTTTGCATCTGCATTTCAGTTACCTCTTGGCAATGACAACAGGAGCTGCTGGGTTTTCTTAAGTTCAATTTTTAGTTAGAGGTGCAGTGAAGATACACGAGTACTATGGGAAGTTTAAAAATTTCAAACAAATCTAAAATAGAAAAACCTACTGAAACTGAAAACAATTGACCTGATCTAAGCAATTATAACCCTCATCTAAATCAACAGAAAGAAAGAATGATTGCACCCAATACAAGCTAGATGGATAGATAGAAAGAAAAAAATCACTTTTTCCACTTTTTGTTGTGTTACAGCCTTATCCAAAAATGGATGAAATTCATTCTTTCCCTCAAAATTCAACACACAACACCCCGCAATGACAATGTGACAAACGATTTTTGAAATGTGGCAAATTTATTAAAACTGAAAAAATCAAGAAATCACATCAATGTAAGTATTCACAGCCTTTGCCATGTAGCTCCGAATTGAGCACAGGTGAATCCTGTTTCCACCGATCATCATTTTAAAACATTTGCAAACATTTCCAGAAACTTTTTTCACATTGCCATTGTGGGGTGTTGTCTGTTGAAATTTGAGGGAAAGAACGAATTTAATCTGTCGTCGATAAGGCTGTAACACAACAAAATGTGGAAAAAGTGAAGCGCTGTGAATATGATTCATCTTGCTTAAGTTGGTTCTGTGGCCAGATAGCACTGAAGCACCAATCCACACTAGTGAGTGGAATTGTGGAATTTTAAGTCATTGTGTATGCGTTAATTGCATTAAAACTTTAATGAAATCAGTCGTGCACATGAATTAATCTGGATTAATGGGTTAAAATTTGACGGCCCTAATTTTTTTATATTTTCCCCCTGACAGATTTGTTTCTTTTTCAATTGACTTGTAAAAGTTAAAGGTCATATTAAAGGTGGAAATACTCTTTGAATTTTTTTTTTTTTACATCAGAAAGACCTGTTTTATATATATAAATAAAAGAAAATTGTTTTTCTTCCAAAGATGGTGCATTTACAGAGTTGACTTGCAGCTGCAGGCATATGGGGTTAATGGTGTTAAACATGACGTGCGGTGAAAACCTAAGCCGTGTTGACACAAAGACAATCTGCTCAGCAGCCGACCAACGGCACTGCAGGGGGAGGCTTTGATGGAGGTCATCTGATCAAAGAGGTACAGGATTTTCCAGATATTCATTTAATCACTCCACACGGAGTTGACGTCATCTAAGCTCACCACCGTCAAACGACATCACGTTCATCCAGCTTGCTGAGATCCGAGAACGCAGCTAAGGTTGAACTTCATGTTTATTGTGTCACTAAAGAAAAACTACAGAAAGCTGAGTGCTGGTATTAAACAAATCCCTGCTGGCTCAAACTTATATTTTGTCTGTTCTATTTTTTTTTCATCTATAAAAAGGTTCAGATTGAAACAATAACAGTGCACAACATAAAGAGGATTAAGATTTTTTTTAAGCTTTTTCACTCTAAGTACAGAAAATATGTTTTTGCATATTACATGGAAATAATCTTTTCACTCCCTGCCCGAATGAGTTTGTGCCTAAAACGCTGTCCACCTTCCGCTTGGTCGCTTCCAACAGTTTTCATGCCAAAATTTTAGTGAGTGACCCCCGGCCAGTGAAGCTAAAGTTCACTGTCTTTGTGTTTACTCCGTATGAGCAGCTAAGATAATGGCTGCCAGCATGTGATTCACACAGGTTTTTGTGTTTCTGCTAATAAGTGCAATTTTGACAGCAGTCGGACTAATCCACTATTCGTGATAATTTTGTGTGGGGGGTCTTTCCAGGGAGGGGTTGGGGGCGGTGTTGTATGATTGGCTCCCCTTGGTACCTCCCACTCTAACAATCCCCTGGGGCTAGACTTCTGTTAATCTTTAAATCCCAGCAACACTGGATGTAGAGGTGAACTGTGACTTGGTGCATTTTACTCAAGTATTTTACTAAAGTACAGTTTTAATACATTTGTACTTCATATAGGTATTTATGCTTTATATTATATTATACTCCACAATATTTTGTATGCAAATATTGAACTTAGCACTTCATGTAATGTATGTATTGTATTTTAAAGTATGAATATTTTACACTTTATTATTACAGATAAAGCTACCTAGCAGTTTCTAAGTAGTTCAAATTGTCTACAGCTGCAACATTAAAGTGACATAAACATTAATGAAATACTACCTAACATACTGTGCAAAAGTATTGACCGACACTTCATTTCTTCATCCTTTGCTGGGAAAATGGGAAATAGGTGCAAGTATTTATTGAACTATGTGCAAACGTAAAAATATACACATCACATAAGGCAAAAACAGAGTTGCACAATTCTAATTAGTTTGAAAGTCAATATATTGTGTGGCCACCTTTATTCTTCAACACAGCCTGAACTCTCTGAAGTGACTTTCCCACTGCAGGCAATTCCAGTTTTTTGCTGCGATCTGGTTTTTTGGCCTCGTCGTTCACATTATAATTTAAATGCGACCGCTACCAGACTCCAGGGTGAATTGAGGCGCATGCACAGAGGAAAGCGTGACATCACACACAGCACACGGTGTTTACAGAAGTAAATATGGATGCTACACACGTCAGCGTGTGAGTAAAACTTCACTTCCTTTTCACTGCACAGAATCATGACGTCTGTGATGGAAAAGTTGGATGAAATGCGACACGACCGTTCAGACTGAAGATGCTTTGAAAAACATCGGATACGCACCCGATTTAGGACCACATACTGTATGGAAGTGGCCTGAATCCGACAATCAGATATGGCAACAAAAATCTCATTCAGACACTTTGCCTGCAGTGGAAACTTAGCCATAGATACATTTTCAGATCTGACCCTTCTTTTATTGTCTTCCACTTGTCCAGTTTCCTCAAACTTTTTTAAAGCTACACACCATGCTGAGATATGCCCGGTTTTTTGCTGATAATTCTTTGGGAATTACCTTGGTGGTGCAATTTACTGTATCTCTGTCAAACAGTGTTAAGTGGCTAAATAAACAAACAAAATCCTCTGAATGTGGTACAAGGCACAAGGACTGGACTGAAAATGGGTGAAAAAGCAGCCAAAGTCCAAAGAAAATCTCGGAAAGACCTTCAGAAAGCCTGGAGACCCACTTTAAAAACTACAATGAAGTCTGGCTGCTTGGACGCATATAGATTTAGGGAGCAGTCGTAGCTCAGTCCGATGGTGAGTGGTTGGGAACCAAAAGACTGCTGTTACGGCACAGGCTCAGTACTCATCTGTGGAGGCTGGAGCCCCCCACCTGAGCACAGCCGAGGTGTCCCTGAGCAAAGCACCGAATCTGCGCTCCTTGGCACCTGTCATCTCTCGCACCTCTGTTTGTGTGTGCATGTATATCATTCAACTGCATGTTAAGTGTGTGTATATACCTACAAAAAAGAGTGTGCTGAGAACCACTTGTAATATTCCCATTCAGGGATTAATGAAATATAAATTATATCTTAATGTCATCCTAGATAGATAGATAGATAGATAGATAGATAGATAGATAGATAGATCGAATGCAGTGATATAAATTCTTTAACCATTGTAATTTAATTTAAAATTCCTTATACTGTAACAACAAGCCCAGTTAATTTGATTTTACCTAGTAACATGACAGACGGCAGGTGTTTTTTTGTTTTTTTTTACCTAGGTGTGACTTATAACATTGACTGTTTAATCATTAAGTGTCCCTGCATGTGCACCCTTAGTTTAAGCTTTCGCTTTTATCTGTGAAGGCTGCATTTGCAGTTAAGAAGGATAGACCAACAGGAAGACCAGAGAGCTGCCTATAGGAGAAAAAGACGCCATCCTGAAGCTGAGAAAAGGGGGAAATCCATCAGAGGTCATTCAAAAACATTAGACATAGCAGGTATCACAAATTGGAATGTCCTGAAAAAGAAGGAGACCACTGGGGTACTGAGCATTAGGCATTGAACCGGTTGTCCAAGGAAAACAAAAACAGCTGATAATATACAAAGTATGAGTAAAGTAAGAGAGGATTAAAAAAAAAAACAAACTACATTCTGTAGCATCACAAAGAACCTCCAAAGGAGCAGGGCTGGAAATATCACAGTCCACTGTTCGAAGGAGACTTGATTTAGAGGCCATACTGAAAGACGCACCCACTCATCAGCAGTAACATTCAGGAGGCAGACTGGAGATAGCAAAAAGAAAAGAGATGAGCCACAACAGTTCTGAAACAAAGTTTAATGGACTGATGAGAAGACCCCACAAAGAGGAACATTTTATTAGGCACAGGATTGCAATTTCCACCTCTCTGTTGCTGGTGTATGTTGCTGTGACTTCCATCGATGTGAAAGGGTTGTAAAAAAAACATGCCTTGAAATCTTCATGGTAACATTAAAAGTATGAAATTCAAAAGCTTGAGTACACTGTTGTTTATTTCAGCCTGTTGTATTGTTAAGAACATTTAAGTTGATTTATTGTTTTAAATAAATCACCATATTTGCTTAGGAAACAATTTAAAAAAAAAAAAACTAATCAATAATGTAACAAGTAAAAAAAAAAAAAAATGCTGCAGATTTCTGAAGATTTCCCCCTCGGATTATTGCAGAAAAAAAAAATCCACAGGTTCCATTTGGGCCAGCTAATGAGACAAAGCTTGACCTCCACCAAAGTGATGGAAAGGCCAAAGTATGGAGAAAGAAGGGCTCTGCTCATGCTCCTAATCATATAAGCTCATCAGTGAAGCATGGTGGAGGTGGTCATGGCTTGGGCTTGCATGGCTGCTTCTGGAATGGGCTCAGTCTTTATTGATGATGTGGCTCATGATGGCCATAGCAGAATGAGAGCACAAGTCTACAGAAACATATTGTCTACAAATTTATGTAGAAATGCATCCAAACTAATCAGGAGGAACTTTTTAAGACAGCAAGACAATCCTAAACAGACTGCTACTTCAAAAAAAAAAAAGAAGCTTCAACAGGGGAAAGTGGAAGGTTTTGGACTGATGAACTCAATCGCCAGATCTTAACCCAACATGCATTTCACCTCCTGAAAAGAAGACTGAAGGGAGAAACATGCAAAACAGAAAATTAAAAGAAGCTGTGGCAAAAGCCTGGAAAGGCATAACAGATGAAGAAAGAAGAAATCTGGGGGAGTCTGTGTGTCATAGGCTTGATGCAGTTTTTTCATTTTGAGCAAGAAGTCTGTAACCCAACACGAAGAATGTTTTTTTTTTTAACTTCAAATGTAGTTGAAAACATTCTAACCCAGCCACAGGGGCCCACAAGCCAGTCTACTCCTAGTGCCGGTCCCAAGCCCGGGTAAATGGGGAGAGTTGTGTCAGGAAGGGCATCCGGTGTAAAAACTTTGCCAATTTAAATATGCAGATACATAGCAATGATCCACTGTGGCGACCCCTAATGGGAGCAGCCGAAAGAAGAAGAAGAAGAAGAAGAAGAAGAAGAAGAAGAAGAAGAAGAAGAAGCAGTTGAAAACATTCTGATGTAAATGAACTGTATGGATGATTTCCTAAAAACACTGGAGTGAAATATATGATCAGATTATTGAATGCCTCCTGGTGCAGGGCTGTCATCCACTGGGCAGAAATTCACTTAGTTCAATCTCCTATTTATATTTTCATTCCATCCCTCTGAACTCCTAGCTTGATCCCCGTTGTTCCTATTTAATAAAAGGGGCACAAATTGACCACAAGCACTGGACTTCCTTTGTAAATGTCTACCTGAAACAAGCAAACGCTGCCGTTTTGCTCTGATGTCCTCCACTAATCTACAGCAGCTCTTGTTTGGCTGGAAGCTACTTTTCTTGAGCTTTGATGTTGCACCTGATGAACATGTAAGCATGAAGAGATTTTGAGGGGTGGGTGTTTCTTATTCAGTGAACTGCGCCGAGCATTGCTTATTGTCTAAACCTGTGAGGGATTCAGCTTCACCGATTTCAAAGAGCTTTTGATCTCTGAGGCAGAGACGGTGGAGTCCAGGAGACAAGATGTGTCGACATCCATCAGGATCACTCCTCGCAGTCAGCAGGAATTCTTCAAAGCTGATTCACATTCAGAACCAGCTCAGCCAGCTCCATATGGTCTACTTCTGTTTTTTGGTGACTGATCACAAAAAATGAAGTTATGCTGTATTATTAGCAAAAAAAAAAAAATATATATATATTTATTTTTTT
>VUQH01004388.1:5728-19600 GCA_015106775.1 Etroplus canarensis | reverse complement strand
TGTAGAATTAGCAAAAAAAAAAAAATATATATATATATATATATATATATCTCCATAGCGTAGTTGTTTACAGATTTGCCCCACATGCAAGAGACCCCTGTTTTGAGCCCAGTTGGAGATACAAGCCCCCTCCACAATGGGAGGATTTAAAAAGAAGGGTATTGGGCATAAAATCTGTTCCAAATTACCTATGTGGATTCATCTGCTGTGGCTGAAGGTGCTTACTAGATTAATACCAACTGTCAAAGGCTGGCAGACACAAATGGACCTTTGGCTGCTCCCTTGTATTCTCCCCAAGGGGTCGCCACAGTGGATTAATCCACGTTGGTAATTTGGCAGAGGTTTTACGCCCTTGATGCCCTTCCTGATGCAACCCTCCATGATGAGAGGGGCCTGTGTCCCCACCTGGAATGAAACCACTACACTACAGGGACACTTATTTCTGTGAAATTTAAGAGGCCTGTATGATGCACAGCCTGCTGTCTCTGCCATGATGCTGCAGGGATTTTCCTGCATATCATTAGTGCAAAGTGTATGAATCTGGGGTGTCCCTGTAGTGTAGTGGCCTACACATTCACCTTACAAGCTAAAGGTCCCTGGTTCAATTCTAAGCCCCTCTCACCGTGGAGGGTTGTGTCAGGAAGGGTATCCGGTGTAAAATCTGTGCTGTTCAGGCTGTCGTGGACAAATCAGATATGGGCAAAAAATGTCGGATTTGGGCCACTTTTGCCTGCAGTGGGAACCTGGCCTAAGAACAATGACTTCAGGGCAGTTGCACTCATCTCTCTTGTTGTGAAAACCTCCAAAAAGTAGGTTAAGAAGGTGCTACTGGACACTATATGGAATAGATAAGGTAAAGGTGCAGATGATGCGACTGGGTTGCTTTCAAACATATTGAGGGGGCCCAGTCTTTTGTCTATCTCCTTTTTACTGACTTCTCTGCTTTTAACTGCCTTCAGCCCTAAATTTTAGCAGACAAACTGAAGGGTATTTGTGATATAGATGTTGGTCTGATTTGCTAGTGGATGGACTTTTTAACAGTGAAGTCACAGTAGGTGAGAGTGAAAGGGGTTTTATCAGATGTCCTTTTCTTCTCCACCAGAACCACCCAGGGCTGTGTCCTCTCCCCTCCTTTATTTGTTTTATACACCAGTGAGGGCCAAAGCCAGCACGGTGGGCTCCACATTATTGAATTTGCAGATGATTCTGTGATCGTGCGACTCCTCAGCAGTGATGACACTGAACATGGTTCCAGTGTGAGTGAGTGTAATGTGGCCAAAACAAAAGAAATGTACATCAAGTTCAGGGAAAATCCTGAATTCACTTCCCCCTGTTGTGATGGACGATCAGGCTGTTGAACTGGTGCACCAGCATAAATATCTGGGTCCTGTAATTGACAACAAACTGTGCTTTGAGCCCCAGGTTGAAGAACACCACCATATGCACTTTTATTGCAAGCCCCGCAGTTTCTTTTATCTGCTGGCACGGCTCACTTTCTGTCAAGAAGAAAAATCGCTCCCAGAGCATCATGAAGGCGTGCAGTAGAATCGCTGGTCCTATTGAATGGCACAGCATTTGGTCTCTGAAGAAAGCCCAAGCAACCTTGGCTGATCCGAGCCATCCCCTGTGGCATGCATTTTTCATGTCACCATCAGGGATACAAACTGCCACAACGCAGAACCAGCAGGTTTAAAACTTCATTCAGCCCTGCTGCTATCAGCCTCATAAATGGCATTTTGTTACTGAGCTTCATGCCTGATGTTTTTTTTTGCTGTTTTTATTTGTTTGCTTGCCTTGCCTGTGTACTACTGCTGGCTGTAAACCAAATTACCCCTCGCCAGGCACATTAAAGACACCTCAAACCTTGAACCAAACATCCATTGTGGGCACCAACCAAGGGAACCCACAGGTCAGAGTGGGCAGACCCAGCTGGTGCTCACTCTGATAACATTGTCGTCTGGCATTCCACCTAAATGAACACTCCTAGTGGCAACTATTATAGCTGCATCAGGTGCAAAGGTGTTTTTCTGCATTAAATATAATGCAATTTGCAGCATGCACTTTGCAGTAAATTGCATGCTGCCAGATCTTAATAAATTACATTTGTGTGGTTCATTTAAATACAGTCCTCCCTAAATGTTGCAGTCTGAAACGGAATCTACTGCATTAAAAACGCGCAAAAATGACAGTGTTTGTGTCTCTTTAGTAAATCCCAACATCGTTTTTTTATTGCCTTTTTATTGGTGTCTGTTGGATCATCGTTTTTCTCAGCTTAACGAGATGCTTTACTTCATTAAGGAATGTGCGGTCCCTAATATTGGTCATTAAATAAGGACGAGTGTGAAAGGAATCACCACCTAAACACCCTGACGGTGACAGAGTGCAGGAACTGAAGGTGACCTGGTTCCACTGTCTGACTGTGTTGAAGTGATCAAAGATGCAACGCTTTTTCTTCCAAGTGTGCTTGGAGCGCCCGGCCAATTTGTACGGTTCATATCCAGGCGTCACAATTGCTAAAACTAATTGGATTATTTTGAAGGCTGGAAAGTTCAAAGAGGAAGGTGGGCGTTCAAAGACGGCAGCCTAAAGGTGCATAAAAACAGAATAAACAGTAGAGCACAAAACGGGTAAGATGCTTACTTCAAAGTAGACCCATTTTAGAGTATGAGGTCAGAAGGTCAGAGTGGGGGGAGTTGTGAGGAGATCAGACCCCCTGTTTGCCCCAGTTACCCTGTTAATGTGATGACATGAACACAGCAGGAATCTCCGGCTGAGACAACGGGTCGGCGAAGTTCACTCGAAGCTTCGCAGAACTTGAACAGTTGACAGACGTTGCGTTTTATCAGTTGCAGCTTGCCGCCCAATCAGACCAGCCGCTCAGTGTGAAGTCACAGAGGCAACCATCCAGTCCCCTTTCGATGCCGCCGCTTGTTGCCAGGGTTGTTGCGCCCTGCGGGGGCAGAGGTGGAAGTAGAGCAGAAAATATTAATGGACAGTAGAAGGGCTGTAGATCTGCCACCTGAGAGCAAACATCACACAGATGCCCGGATTGTTGTAAAGGAACCGTGAGAGGCTGAGAGGTTAAAGGGATTACACCGGAACCAGCAGGTAAACTGAAAACATACACAGTGCTTCTGCATGACTGGTCCCTCTGTCCGGTCCTCTGCAGGTACTGTGTGTGCTGACGTCTACATGAAACAAGAACATGAGAGAGAAGCTTGAACATGAAGCTGTTACATATAGGTGCATTATCTGAGACCAATTAAATAGCTTTAAATTAATAAAATATAAAAAAATATAACAAAGAAAGGGGAAAAGTAGAAAAATAATTAAAGGTATGTATAAAAAAATATTGTACCAAGGAATTTTTACAATAAAAATATGAAAGATTCAGATAAGAGTGTTTTGCCACAGGCCTGCATAGACAATAACCCTGATATTTAAACATAAAAATCAACATGAAACATAACAATATGCTAATATTATAAATAACTGTTTGTTCTTTTTGTCTGCTTTAGGGTTGTCACAATATCACGTTTTTATTTTATAATTATTATGGTAAAAAAAAATTGTGTGGAACAAACTGCCCCTTCACATCAAGACCTCCCCATCATTAGACACTTTTCACTGGCTTTTAAACCAGACTGAGTTTTTATAACATTTTACTCATGTTGTCTTATTCATCTGGTTTATTTTTGGTTATTTAATTCTCTTCTCAACAGATGTTGTTTTTAAATGTGCTTAAAAATAAACTCGACTTGACTTGACTTGACTCACAAGTGAAAGGTCCCTTTGTTTGACTCCAGGTGGGGACACAAGCCCCTCTCGCCATGGAGGGTTGTGTCAGGCATCCGGGATAAAACCAGTGTGGATCAGTCTGCTGTGGCGACCCCTTGGCGAAGATGCAAGGGAGCGGTCGAAGGCGCAGATTCAGTTTCATCAAAAAAGCTTGTTTTTTTGTGGGTTGCCTTAAACTCAAAACACAAGTGCATGAAAGCGGCGAGAGAGCATGGAGTCCTTACCGTACAAAGGCACACAAAAAGAACAAATACACAATTATCATATGTTCACTGGCCACTTTATTAGGCACACCTTGCTATTACCAGGTTGGTTCCCTTTTCGCCTTCAGACGTCTTTGTGGCATAGATTCAGCAAGGTGCTGGACTCACACTCCTCAGAGATGCTGGTCCATATCGATGTGGTGGGATCACGCAGCTGCTGCAGATCTGTCTGCTGCACATACAGTACATGATGCAAATCCTCTCTTTATGTGGGACTGCACAGCACTTTTATCCATTGTCCCCCTGTCCCACATGCTGAAACAATGTCCTTCATTTTGACTGGCTCTGCAAGACGTGCACTTTGGCTTGTCTTGTCTAAAGGCACATCCAAAGACATGCAAAAGGGGTTAGGTTAACTGGCGATTCTAAATTGACCGTAGGCGTCCGTGTGAGTGTGAATGGTTGTCTGTCTCTCTGTGTTGGCTCTGTGACGGACTGGCGACCTGTCCAGGGTGGACACCGCCTTTCATCCTACGAAAGCTGGGATAGGCTCCAGCACCCCTCTCGACTCTGAGTTGGATGAGCAGAAGAAAATGGAGTGGAATCTGCAAGACGTGCACTTTAATAAACTCCGGCTTTTTACCAAAGCAGAGAGGATGCTTTATCTAATGGTAAAGTGACGGTTAGGCTGGCCGACTAATGCTGTCCTCATCAGGAAAAATTACAAGTGACCACAAAGTCACAAGCTTTGTGGATTTTGGTGAATATGAGGGAATCTATTATAAGGAAAATGAAGTGGCGGTATGTCCTGAGAAGAGTTGTTGTCTCTTGTGCTTGCACAAGTCAAATATCTGTGACAATTGGCTAAAATTTTTTAAAATGGCTCTAAAAAGGTGCGCCAAGCTACGGCTGCATCCCCGCTCAAACACAGAGATGGTTCACAGACAGAAGACCATCTGTAATAATATAAAAGAATACAGGACTCTAAAAAGACTGCGGCATGAAACCATAACAAAACATAAACTTTCCCTTTCCCCCTATTGTATTTACTTAGCAAGAGAGTAGAAAAAGTTGCTTTCAAATAACATATATTTGGACTTTACAAGCTGAATGTCGACATAACAAACCTGCGCAGTTGTTGTAGTTTTATTTTTAATTTCAGGCTACCTCTTAGGATCGCTGAACATCGTGTCCCACATCGTCCCACACGTATGCAGTGTTTTCCCTACAGTGTTTGTTGGGACCTGATCACCCTAACTCCACCACATCCCAAAAGTGCTCTGTTGGACTGAAATCTGGTGACTGTGGAGGCCATTTGAGTGCAGTGAGCTCATCGTCATGTTCAAGAAACCAGATTGAGATGATCTGAGCTTTGTGGCATGGCGCGTTATTCTGCTGGAAGCGGCCATCAGAAGATGGGCACAGTGTGGGCATAAAGGGATGGACACGGTCAGCAACAATACTCAGGCAGGCTGTGGTGTTTAAATGATGCTCAGGTGGTACTAAGGGGCCAGAAGTGTGTGTGTTGAGTGTGTTAAGAAAATGACCCCCCCTGCACCATTACACTACCAGCACCACCTGCTGGGACCACTGATCCAAAGCAGGATAGCTCCATGCTTTCATGGTGTTTACACCAAATTCTGAAATTTGGTAAAATTGACACTAATTTTTCCAATCCTCTATTGTCCAGTTGTGGTGAGCCTGTGTGAGTTGTAGCGTCAGTTTCCTGTTCACAGCTGACAGGAATCGAACCTGGCGTGGTCTTCTGCTGCTGTTGTAGTGCGCCTGCTCGAAGATTTGATGTGTTCTGCATTCAGAGATGCTTTTATTTGAGCCGCTGTTGCCTACCTATCAGCTTATCAGCCGTCTGACCAGTCTCCTCTGACCTCTGTCATCAATGAGGCATTTGTCTCCCAGACACAACTCCAGAGATAGTTACGTAGGAAACTTCCAGTAGATCAGCAATTTCAGTCTGTTTGGCACCAGCAACCGTGTCACGTTCAAAGTCACTTAAATCACCTTTCCCGCCTAATTTTAATGCTCAGTTTGAACCTCAGCAGGTTGTCTTGACCATGTCCACATGCCTAAATGCACTGAGTTGCTGCCATGTGATTGGCTGATTAGATATTTCTGTTAACGAGCAGTTGAACAGATGTTCCCACTAAAGTGGCCGGTGAATGTATGTGCATATTAATAACTCATCTTTAAATATGATGGTTCTAGATGCCTTTTTTAAAAGCGAAATTAATTTTTAAGAAGAAAACTGTCAACATCTGACAGCCATAGATTTAAGCGAGAGCAGATATGAGTCTGGATGCTTGTTTTCCTTTTTGATCTAATGTAAATGTTTGCAGAGTGGTGGGACACCAACAGACTGCGTAGTAATATAATCTACAGTCAGTGGGAAACTTTCACATAAAGGTGTAGCAAACACAACGTGCAGCATGGACAGCTGTCGTGAGAAAAAGTGGCTCAGAAAGAGGGTTTTGAGTTCAAACTCAGGCCAGGGCGGATCTCTTCTGTGTGGAGGTGGCATGGTTCCCCTTTCTGCGTGCCCTTGACCTGGATCTGGCGATGGTCTCCAGGCGCCGCATGGCAGGCAGCCCACTGCTACTAATACTTAGCACAGATTAATTGAGCTTGAATAAAGAATCCTCTAATCTCACCTTGAGCTTCAAAGAAACAAAGCAAGAAATCCTCCCACCTCAGGTCCAATCCCGTTGCCTAAATGAAAGGCTTTATATGCTGCCTTTGTTCTTTTTTTTTTTTTAAGCCCCACATATGTTGAGTGTGTGTAGGTTTAAACCACAGCGGTCTGCCTTGACTGTCAGCGCGCCTCACGCACCCTTCATCTTTTCTACTATGTTTAGATCATACCCAGAGGAAACATTTCCAGCTGCCAGCAGTCTTTGTCTTTGTCTAATCAGAAACAAATCGTCTTTTTGGTTGGAGCTCAGGCAGGTCTGACTTGTTTCGTCTGACCTAAAAGCCCCACCAGAGGAGAAATATGGAGCAAAGGAATAAATCGATCTGAGGAAAAACACACAAGTCCCTAAAATATGATCAAGCTGAGATGAGAGGCAGGTTTCAGCAGCTGAGTTGAACAAGTGCAGAGAGAAAGTAAACTGAGCTCAGCTACAGCATGTGTAGGAGAAACGGGCCAGACATATCAACAATCCCCTTGAAGTTAATTTAAAATTTGAATGCACCCATCCACAGAAGCAGCTCTCTGTGCTACTGTGGCTGTGTTCACTGTTTTCAAATTAAATTCAAATGTGCCAACAAGGCTCCAGGGTCCATTGTGACCTGTGGCCTCCATGCAGCAGCTGTGGAAAAAGGCTTTTGGGCCCCCAGGTCGGACTGCACGCGAGAAACTTGAAGTTCCTGTAACCCAGCGGGGGCGGTTCATAATTGGAGTGTCCTGCTGATTTTAATGTGCTGGCTACTACTCATACTTCAAAGGTCGGTGATTCAAAGTAAAAGGGAGATGGGGGAGAATGTTTTCTTTAAACACAAAGACACTTGACGGAGAAAAAGGGGAAAAGGTCCATTTATGGCAGCACTAAAACACTGACTTCAAGAGTTAGTACCTCAGTTAGTGGAACAGATGCTATGTTTACTATGTGCTGCATTTACTTTTATGGTATCTTCAGCTGAAAGGGGCAATTATTTTTAATACCAAGTAGCACAAGCTAAGTTTTTTGTCAGCCTTAATTTTTTAGATCGAACTTGTTGGCGATCAGGTCATGTGATTGATGGGTGAATAAACCAGCTCTTCTGGTTTAGTCATGTGAAGAAGAGAGTTTTCACAGGCCTGTGAAAGACTTTGACATCCCACGATTCAACAGCTGGTAGAACCACCTTCAGTAACCTCAGAGGCTTGAAGTAATCACTTTCTGTGCAACTTTTTCATTTTCTCGCATCACTCTGGAAGAGTTTTGGCTCGCTCTTCTTCACGATGTTGCTTCAGTCTTTTTTTAATTGTACTGTAACGAACTTTAACATTTACCATGCCAACTGAGGCCCAAATCTGACATTTTTGCCCATGTGTGACCCACATCTGATGTTTTTTTATGACAGTCTGAACTGCACAAATTTTTCAAATCAGATCCAGGCCACTTTCATACTGTATGTGGTTCAGTCTGAGCGGCCATGTCGCATTTCAGCTGACTTTTACGTCGCCGAAGTGAGACAGACGTCATAATTCTGCACCAAAGGAGGTGGGACGCGACAAGATCAGATGTCAACGACACAAGCACGTCAGACACTGTTAAAATTTGTGCTCCCTTTTTTCTTAGCCTTCTTCTTCCTTTTATCACTTGGACATAATTTTGTCAGCTCCGATGCTGACACGTGTAGCATCCGTATTTACGTATGTAATCACAGCGTGCTGCGCGTGACTTCAGATTATTTGGAAATGGTCTTATAACCCTTTCCTTTTTGATTGGAAGCAAGAATTGCTCTCAACTGCTGATGTCTTTACTCCTTGGCAGTACATTAATACACACCTGAATGCTCCAGAGCAAAAAGACTGTCAAAACCTCTGCTTTTATAGAGGTGGTCACACTGGCTGATGATGAATTAATCAAGTGCGTTTGATTAGGAGCACCTGACTGCTACTTACCCTCTTAATTCCTATGGAAGAAGTAAGGGTGTACTTAGTTTTTCACAGAACTGCGTAGAGTCAGGTGAAAACTTTCTTTTTTTAAATGGCTGTATTGCAAGAGTCAGGGCTCTGTGTGTGCACTGCTAAGACATGTATGCGTATACTTTTCCACATTATGGCCCAATCCCTGTGGAGACTGGGGGTTCAGTGTCTTGCCCAAGGACACTTCGGCATGTAGAGTGGAGAAACGTTCCTTTTGGAAGACTACCCACTCTAACTCCTGAGCCACAGCCACATTGGTGTTTGCGGTGGGAAGTCTTTTCCCCCTCTCTTAGAAGTTTTACATAAAATAGCACTACTCCTCCACCCCCGGCTGGTCGAGGCAGATGGCTGCCCCTCCCTGAGCCTGGTTCTTCCTGTCAAGAGGGAGTTTTTCCTTCCCACAGTCGCCAAGTGCTTGCTCATAGGGGATGGTCTGATTGTTGGCGTTTTCTCTCTAACACTGTAGGGTCTTACCTTACAGTGTAAGGTGACGTTTGTTGTGAATTGGTGCTGTATAAATAAAATTGAATTGAACTGAAATAAGTAGAATAATATAAAATGACAATCACATGAGACCATGACAACAAACTTCAGCGTTCTTTCAGGTTTTTTGTATTGGCTTAAGGGAGCTTAAAATGGCACATCCAAATTAAAATGCATTTTTCCTTTGTATTCTATAGGCCAAACCTGTAACCTGCACACTCTATTGCATTATTTTTATGGGTAGATATCAAAATTTTAACCCACCTCCCAGCATTGCCACATTGTCCCACACAAACAGTCTTTGCCCCACATTCAGTTTGCTGAGATCTGGTCACCATAGGGTAAAACTGAATTGAATTGAACTGAACTGAATTGAATTGGATTGCTGAAGAGCAGAAATGCACGTGGAGCTCAGATCTACACATTTTGGAACTCGGTGACGAGCTATAGAACAGAGTCAATGTTCTGACATTGTGCCCACTGTGCCCACAGCTTTGAGCAGTCCTCCTGTGCCAGTTATGCATCCATTCTGATAGCATCTCCTCCTGTCATTCCAAATAAGTGAACATTCAGTCAACATCAGTGAGACAATAAAACATGCTTTTTTCAGCATTTTGCCAAAATTTGCAGTAATTTGCTGGCCACAGACCTTAGTAAATCACATTTGCATGATTCATTTAAATAGTACCTAAAGTTTTGCATACAAAAAGGATGATTTGGACAAACACATATGCTGCAGCACAATAATAACTGTGCTGACACCTTTCTGTCAAAAAAAATTGCCCCTGCACCTCTTTAATAAGTCGGGTTTTGCATCATTTTAAAACACACAGGATTTTACAGAGTTACACTGTTTATTATAGTGTAAAAATCCGCAGTAAACATATTTATTGTTAGAGGGAAGGCACTCACCCTGAACCCATGGTACTCAAACTCAATTTAGAAGAATTTATTTTCCAGGAAAATGCCCTGTGTACTTGTTTTTACTCTCACTGATGTGGCAGTAGATATGCCTTTTCTCTGGTTTTTAATAGATGACTAAAAAAAACATGTCTAAGGGCACCGCGCAGTTATAAAGTGAAAACGGATGAATGAAAACATCTCAGCAATAACAGGATGTGATCGGAGTCACTCGTAGTATTTCATTTCAAAATGGACTCTGCCTTTGCCGAAGGAGACAAGGTCAGAGACGGCTTCGCCCAGAGGAGCGTCAGCTCTCATTAGAGGAAAAGGCAGTGGAGATGGTTGTGTGTGTGTGTGTGTGTGTGTGTGTGTGTGTATGTATGTATGTGTGTCAGAGACAGAGAGAGAGAGTGCCTGTTTGGGCATAAAACAGTTTACAAAATCACATTCTAGGAAAACTCTAAAAAAGGACAAATCCTCGTCATGTCACTCACTGCATTTTCAGGCTAAGACTCAGGTTAAGCAAGCAGTACTTTTGAGTGTGTAATGTGTGATGTCCTCAGAAGTACTGAAACATGACTGTGTATCTGTGCGCTCGCAGACACCCCCAGCAATAAATAAAACACAGTGAGCCATCGGCCTGACGCGCCGTCAACCCTCTGTAGTCTTTCCTCATCTGTCCTTTCAAATGAAAATGAAGTCCTGAATTCACACGTTGGGTCTTGTTGTGAGGAGTGGAGAGGAGGGAGTGTGGCTGGTACTCACTGAGGTTATCTGCTAAAAGATGCAGAATAAGCGATGACTTTTCACAAAAATCATTAGAATTTTCTTTGTGTCAGCGCTGAGAGACAAAAAACTGCTGTTTTTGGTTCATTTGTTTGTTTTGTGGACAAAATTTCCATGCACACAGCATGTGTATTTGACTGGTTATTTATATAAAGATTTCTCCCCTCACTGTAAATAACAGTGACTTTTCTTTGATGTTGCTAAAAAGGAGCAAATATGGACAAATCGATGAAATCAGGTGTTTTATTCAGTCACATTCCCACAGGTGTGTGAAATCAAGCAGCTAGCCTGCAGTCTGTCTTCACAAACATTTGTGAAAGACTGGGTGGTTCTAAAGAGCTCACTGCTGCTACCAGTGTCCCCACAGTGTAGTGGTTTACACATTCACCTTACAAGTGAAAGGTCCTTGGTCACCAAGGAGGGTTGCATCAGGAAGGGTATCCGGTGTAAAACCTCTGCCAAATTACCAATGCGGTGTGGTAACTCCTTGGGAAAATGGAAGGGAGCAGCATGTAATAGGGTGCCACCCCTGCAACAAGTCAGTTTGTAGAATTTCTTGGATATTCCATTATTAACTAGAAGTGGTATTATAGCAAAGTGGAAGCATTTAGGATCCACAGCAGCTCGGTCACAAAGTGGCAGACCATGAAACTTTACACAGTGGGGTTGCCAGCTGCTGAGGAGAACACTGCGCAAAAGTAACCTACACTCTGACTCCATAGCTGCAGAGTTTCAAACCTACTCTGGCATTAACATCAGGAATAAAACTGTGCTGGGAGCTTCAAGGCATTCAAGCCTTACATCACCAAGCACAATGCCAAGCACTGGATGGAGCAGTGGAAAGATGTTGTGTGGAGTGCTGAATCTTGCGTCTCTATCTGGCAGGGAGATGGGTGAGTCCAAGTTTGGTGAATGCCAGAAGAATGTTACTTCCCTGACTGTAAAGTCTGGTGGAGGAGGGATAATGTTGGGGGGTTGTTTTTCTGGGGTTGGCCTGGGACCCTTAGTTACACTGACAGGAGATCTTAATACTACAGCTTACCAAGACATTTTGGCCAGTTCTATGCTTCCAACTTTGTGGGAACAGTTTGGGGAAGACCCTTGTTTTTTTTAGCATGACTGTGCCCCAGTGCAAAAATCAAGGTCCATAAAGGCATGGTTGGATAAGTTTTGAGTGGAAGAACTTGCCTAGCCCACAAAAAGCCCTGACCTCAGCCCCCATCGAACACATTTGGGATGAACAAGAAGAGAGACTGTGAGCCAGGCTATCTCATCCAACAGAGGTTAGTGTCTGAGCTCACAAATGCTTCAGCTTACCAAGACCTTTTTTGACAACCCTATGCTTCCAACTGTGTGGGAACAGGTTGGAGAAGTCCGATTTCTGTTCCAGGAAGACTGCGCCACAGTGCACAATGCAAAAGGTCCATAAAGGCGTGGCTGGATGAGCTTGGTGTGGAAGAACTTGACCGAACCTCAAACACCTTGGGGGTAACTAGAAAGGAGACTGTGAGCCAGGCCCTCTCATCCAACACCAGTGTCTGACCCGACAAATACTCTTCTGAGTGAATGGCAAACATTCCCACAGACACACTCCAAAATCTTGTGGAAAGCCTTCCCGGGAGAGTGGAAGGAAGTTCCAGCTCCAGAAGAAGGGGACCAACTCCATATTGATGCCAATGGATTTAGAATGGGATGACCAGGAGCTGTAGCAACAAGGGTAATAGTTACCCTTTGTGCACCTGGAACCATAGTACCTCCTTTTCAAACCAGCCAATCTCCACTAGAGACCAGTGAGTCACCATAACATGCGAATACAGCCTTTACACACAAAGGCAGATCATTCCATTGTGTTCTTGCTCTGACATTCATTAGGCTGGGTCATACAGCTGCTCTCAGTAAGTGCAGTCCTGTTGTATGAAGTTTCTTCACCTGTGTACCAACTTTGGTCGCCCATTGTAACTGAGTCATATCATTAATGCACCTTAACTTACATATATCACATTTTAAATGACCAAACTAGCCAGAGGGTGACCTTGTACACAATAAAGTGTGATGCATCCACCAGGAAGGAATGTATGATGAACAGCCTTGTAATACTTTGGGTATTTGCCTGGCAGCAGGGCTGGTTCCAGAGGACAGTATGTGATGAGGACATAAATTACATCATTTCATTTCACTGTGGTGTCTCTTTGTCTCATGGACCTGCTGGTGTTTTTTTCACTGAAATATAAAGCTAGAAAGAATGAAGTGCACATGTACGGTGCACATGTAGAGTAAAATATTAGTCTCAAATCTACTGTTTCTTATAAAGAAAACTTGCATTACCTTCCTTGGAGTGCGATCAGAGCTGCAGTTTGCATGTATTCTTCAGGTGTGTTTACATTTTTCAAAGCACAGATGGATGCTGTCGAAGTTTTTAATGATTCGTTTGCTTCAGGTTATTTAAATAACGCATGATGTTGCTTTATGTCTCTTAATAATAGTATTAAAAAAACAGTCAATGTGGTCGTTCCTGGTAATAAAAGCTGATGGTGGAAGATGCCCAGACTACAACAACAAGAAAACAAGCAAGAAGCATGGAATCATAGATTTAAACAGGAAAATTAGCCACTGTATAACAGTCGTTATGAAAACAGATCCTAAAGATTACAGTGCCTGATATTACTTTTTTAGATGGGACGCTGCATGAAGTAGCCCCTGCTTGAGATTTAGTCAGAGAGGGGACGGGGACATTTTGGTTTATGTCAAACTACAGTGGCAACAAAATTCTTACAATTTCTAATCCCCTGAGAGGAATCTTTCAAGCTTCACCATGACTCTGGTTTGCCGGCTGTACCACCTGCGTGCTGAAGAGCCGGACCCTCTGAATGGCAGCGGGCGTCACGCTGGCAGAAGGAGGAATGTGCGGCGACAGATCCAGACACGTCGAGCTAAACGCAGCCACACAGGCCTGTCAGGTGAGTGCGTTTGCACGGTGAGTTGCTCAAGCTACAAGGGGTGCTTGAACATTCCTCCATGGCTGTTTTTTTTTTTTTTTTTTTTTTAAAAATC
>VUQH01004380.1:0-12493 GCA_015106775.1 Etroplus canarensis | reverse complement strand
AGATTCTATGGCCACCAACCATGATGCCCTCCATTCCCTGGCTGTGCCTAGAAATCCTGTCCATAAAAATTATGAACAGGCTCGGTGACAAAGGGCAGCCCTGACGGAGTCCATCTCTCACTGGGAACAAGTTTGACTGGTTGTTAGCAATACTAACCAAACTCTCACAATGGTTATACTGTATAGAGGCCAGATTGCTCCTAGCAATGAGCCCAATACTCCATACTCCCAAAGCACACACACACACGCACACACACACACGCACACACACACACACGCACACACGCACACACGCACACACACACACACACACACACACCAGCAGAAGCAGTAGCTGAGAGCATAAATACATGCTCTGTTGATCCTTTACACTCCACTCCAAACAGCCGCTTGCTCTCCAAATGTCAGTCAGTGTCTGGCATAATTTGTTTCTAATCATTGGCAAAGAGTGGGAAAATGTCACCGTTTTCCAAGGAGGATGAATTTCGATTGATTTCCAATTAGCACTAAGCAAAATGCCAGCTTGCCTTTTTTTTCTTTTTTTTTTTCCTGTGTGCAAGAGGGTGCTTGCATTTGTGTGATAGTTAAGATCAGAGAAAACATAATGTATCACTGCAAGCCCAAAGGCACAAAAACAGTCCCTGAAGTTCTTGGGCAGAGCCCTACAAATAATCTTGTTCAGTTTATAGCACTGAAATACAAGGCTGAGTTCATCACATTACTGGAAAACAATAAGCCATCGAGCACTAATGACTGATTCAAAGTCAGAATTTTTGTTTCAGGATGCAACATATTTAACAAAATAAGAAAGCATCCAGAACAAAGACAAAACAGTTTGAGGTTCTATTGGATTGGTGGAATAAGTGAAAATGAATAAACTCTAGTAGGAAACTGGACTTTATTTCATCTTACTAATTTACTGGGTTATTTCTATAAGTATGAGTATTTGCATAAGACTTCTCCTTGTTTTGCATGTTTTATTGTGTTGGAGATGTATAAGAAGCACCTTCTTTAAGAGAAATATTTCTGTGTAAAAAAATAATAAAAAATAAACTGTTTAGATGAGACATTCTGTACCTCATACAATAAAACATGAAGAAATTTATATTGTTTTCATCGCTGCCAAAATTGGTGTTAATCATTTGCAGCTCCATCAATGCATTGCTGTAAGGCTCATATCTGAAACTATTAATTTAACCCATCGAGGTTGAACTGTTTGGCCAAAATTCCAAAAGGTATGTATGTTTAACGTTAAAACAAGACTCCACACTACCGGAGGAACACCATACCCATAGTGAAGCATGGTGGCGACAACATCATGGCTTGGTGTTGTTTTTCTTCAGCTGAAACTGGGACTTTAGTCAAGGTGGAGGAACTTATGAACAGTTTCAAACACCAGTTTTGGCCCAAAACCATCAAATGTCTGCTAGAAATTGAAGCTAAAGAGTAATTTCACCTTTCAGCACAACAATGATCCCAAGCATACATCTAACTCAACAGAAGAATGGCTTCACTAGAAAAAAAAATATTTTGGAATGGTCCAATCAGAGCAAAATCCAATTAAAAATCTGTGGGGTGACCTGAAGAGGGCTGTGCACAAGTGATGCCCTCACAATCCAACAGATTTGGAGCATTTTTGCAAGGACAAGCAGGCAAATATTGCCAAGTGCTGATAGACTGCTAACCAAAAAGACTGAATGCTGTAATTAAAGCAAAAGGTGCTCCAACAAAGTATTGGTTTTAGGGTGTAAGCACTTATTAAACCAGCTTATTGTATTGTTACTTTTTAATATTTTTTTTTTCCCTAACAGATTTGTTTCTCTGAATTGTACAAGTTTTTGGTCTTATTAAAGTTGGAAAAGAATTTGGAATTCATCTCATGTGATTGCATATTTTTTTTTAAACAAAATAAAAAAAAAACCCTGGTATTTTAACAGGGGTTAAATTGAAACTCTGAGGTGTAATGAAGTTGCATTTTGCAGAATTTGAAGAATTTAAAGCTTTTTTGTGATTTTTTCCCCTTTTTTCGGAATGTTCCATTGGTAGCTTGTGGTGTATGTTTTGTTGTTTATTTTGATCTTGGTGCCTCTGCAGAAACTTTAATGCTGAGATGAAATTTATAACAGCCAGTATACTTTCATATTCAACAAGTTCATATTTTGCAGCATGCAAAATGAAGTGGTATACTTACTCTCAGATAGAGGCTGTCTTGAAAAACATACATAATGCACCACGCTTCATTCAATCCTTCAGTCCCAAGAGCATAAACACAAAACTGATGAAAAAAATTGAAATGGAATAACAAAATAAACTCTTTAACTTTCTTGACATGTTTTGTCCATTTCAATAAGCATGTATGACAGATATTTACATTATGTGAGTGCACTTACCTGTAAGATCAAATTCTGAAATTGTTAAAGACATCTTTGTCTTTTTGTTTTTCTTTTCATATGCATGCTACTGAGGGAAAAGTTTGTTCAGCGTTCAGTCACAGCAAACAAATTTAATCACGCCACAAATAAATTGCCAGAGTAATTATTTGCGAGTGCGAGTTGATGTGTGCTTCACCAATTAAATTAGTAAACTTAACAACAGCCACAGAAAATAATGAATGAAGACTCAAGAGAAAGAAAAAAAAACATATCAGCATATTAAAATCATTTATTGTGCTCCAGAAGAGTAATTACTATTTAACCAGAAAGAAAGACAAGTGACAAATAATCTACAATACAAATGCCAGACCTGCTAATATAGTTCCCCAATTCACATGACTTTCAAAGAACAAATCCACCTTTAGTTTTCAGACTGCTTGCAAAAACCTCTCAGGATGAATCTGAGGTTTAATTGTTGTTTCTGCTGCGCTTTGAGGTCAGAAAATGGCACGCTGCGTTACATTCATTTGCAGTGCTTGTTGCTCTCCACCCTTGCACTACAACACAGGCTCATGTCGACCACTGCCTGTGTAGATTTACACAGGAACAAAAATTGAAGTGTCCCCCTAGGACAGAATTTGTCAAGTGTCTTCAGTCCCAAACTGTGTGGATGTATACTCACCCTTCTAGACTGGCTTATTAAAACATGGTCATGTTGGGAGTCAAAAGAAACGACTAAAGAAATGTTACCTGGATTGGTTCAAAGTTCCCCTTTGTAAATTGCAGACCTACACAGTCTCATGGAAGTTTGAAAAATAGTCATGAACTGTATTGTGTTGATTTGCGCAAAGATGCTGCAAGTCCACTTCACAAGGCAGGAGAAGTAGTAGTGGCATAAGATACAAGAACTTAATCAAAAGGACTGTGGATCGAATTTTTTTTACTGGATTACATCTTTGACGTTCTTCTTTGTACTTTGTACTTTTTGGTTTTTCATTAAAACTAAACAAATCATGGCTGAAGACAGTGGCATCCTGCGAAAACATAAAAATGTCTGTACAGAAACATATAGACCCAGTATTTTGTGACTGTTTCAGAACTTGCCATGAGACTGGGAAAATTGGACACAATTTTTTAAAGGAGTGTGACACCAGATGGGAGTCTTTCTTAACTCTGGGGCATTCGCAGACTAATATCTCAAATCTTCCATTTGAATGTCAACACTGATACAGAGGAGTGCTGTTACAAGCACAAAGCCAGCAAATCCAAATTCAAGTCTTATTCAGGACAAGCAAGACATCATATGACACAAAATAAACAGATTATTTAAATATTCAACACAAAAACACAAAATAGGCACATTGTAGAATGAAACACTAACGGAAATAATGTTTACAAACCTGACAAAGGAGCATATTGGTAAATGAAATGCATTCGACTGTAAATGCATTTAAAAGATACATATTTTTGCAGTCCATGTGTTTTAAGATTTTACAACTATGTGTTTCTTTTTGAAAAGACGTGAAAGTGTTTCAGCAAACACACATGGAAAGACCCTCCTGCCCATGCATGCTGCATGTATTCAGTGTGTTCGACCCGACTGTAAACGCTTTAGAAAACAGTAGAATTTCCACAGCTCAGTTCAGTCATGAACTGAGCTAAAGAAAGCAGGGTAAGGTGGGGAAAATGTTGTACGTTTATTTTTTATGCTAGAATTAAACCCATAAAACTAGTGCATCAAATTAACATTATAAAAGCTGCAATTAGATTTTAGCTTCTTTCATATTTTATTTGCTTTTTTCATTATCCAGTAACATTTTATTGTTAGTAGTTCTCATTTTAAAGGCCCAATGTTTCTTTTATCATAGGGAAGGTGTATGACTTGTTTGATCTTTTAAAGGAATTTCAGCAGCCAGAGCAGTTGGTTTTAATAATGAGGATGCAGTCCCTGGGAACACCATATACTTTTATGCTATTTTTCAGTTGACTATTTATTATATAATATATTGTATATTTTAATGATTGACTTAGTTTCTGCAGTGGCACCTATTCTGTAGATGGGGTCAAATTTATTAACCTATATCAGCCATACTTTCCACGTCAAAACCTGTTGTTGAACCTAGTCTATTAAATCTTAGCCCTTATTTAAAAGCATATGTTGTAGTTTACAGTAGTTGTGAGCTGAAGTTTTAACCACATGAGCAAAATCAACACTGAGGGTACCCTCTGAAGCCTACGGCCACTAGAATTATTATTATTATTATTATTATTGAGTAAGTCTCAATACTGTCGGTATCTACCAAATATGCAAATAAGTCTTTTACATTCATGTCATAAACACGGGGGTGGCATGACCTACATTTGTGGCAATTGCAGGGGTTGGCAGCTGGACAGGGTAATGCCCAATATAACTTTACCATACATACAGGGGCACAGCAGGAGGGAAGCTGGAGGAAACAATTCAACGGTCACAAAGATAATTCTTAACAAATGTTTTATGAGGCAGGAAATGCATTTGCGATGCCCCTTAGACCATTAAAAATTACATTTTAGTGGAAAGAAAACTGGAGAGAAAAACCAATAATTAAATTGTCACATGGCACATCCAGCATACAGCTGGAAAGGTGACACACAAATCTAGCTGGCGGGATAATTTGGATAATAAATTCTTACCCAAAACTAGTGAGTCTTAATGAAAATGTCAACAGGCCAAAACATTAATTAAAAAAGATAAAATGAAATAGTTTTTTTTTCCTTTTTTTTTTAATGAATGCATCAGTTAGACTACCTTAACATACATTGCTGAATCCCTTAACTTGGAGGATTTAAACATGATCAAATGAAGCAACAGAGCATACATACTGGGAATGTGTTAACTGCTATATGATTCTGCCATTATGCTATGCATTAGTCAGATAACACTGCGTCTACCTGTATCAGCCCCTGGTAATGGCTAGTAAGTTCTTCAGTCTCAGTAAAGGTGCTGGGTCTTCTCTATGTGGCCAGAGAGCTGTTCCTTACAGCTTCCTTAATCTTCTGCTTCTGTGTATTTCAAATCTTTTTTCTTTTTTTTTCTCACATCTTAATTATAAGGGAAGCAGCAGCTACCCAGTGCTTCAATCAGTCATGCTAAGGTCTACTTTAACTGACTTTCAATTTGTGCAGCTAGCTCAAGATTTAATCTGTCTTGCAATACTCTTTTCTGGGCCTGCTTGTGTAAGTTTTCAGTGACATAAGTTATGCTGTCATTAAAGCTTTTTAATCGGTACAGCCTGCACTTCTCTTCAGGGATGTAAGGTCATCTGATGCTTTTATTTTCAAAAATTGCAGTTTCCTAACTAATGGCACCAACTGAATGTACTTTGGTAACATGTTTCTCCACACCCAGCTGTCAAAAAATGCTAAAAGTATTAAATGTATCTCCTTACTTATGTAATTCTTAAATGATGAGTCATTGATGTGCATTTTCTTCAACAACTTTTCTGTCTTCCTTATTAGTTCTACTTAAGCAATCCTACGAAACAGCTTTGCTCTGTGTGAGAAAACTGAGACAGTATTTGAATATAGTCACTGCTCAGGCTGTACCTCGTTAGCAGCTGCCATCATGAATTAAGTTCAGTACAGTTTTTAACAATTTCCATTTATAATTTCAAACATGTCAAGTGCTGACCAGCACTTCTGTCATGTTTTTATGCTACATTTGGTTCGTATTTTTCACCTATCATCAATCAGACAATTGAACACATGGCAAGTTATTAATTAGGATTCATCCTCAGCTGTCACCCACTTATCATGGACCTGCAATTGCTTGACTATTTACCCATCAGTGCAATTGTATGTTTAATTCAGTGGGTGGCCCTTCCTTTGCCCCTTTAGTCATTTCTCTGAAGAGCGGTGCTTGAATTTGGCAAGTGCTAACAATGTACAATCTCAACCCCTGTGATATTTTCATGAACGGATGTAGTTACTGTTTCAAAGTAGCAATTGACTCATTTAATCATGTAGAGCTGTGTTTCACTATCCTGGAATGAAGTAACACTTGACAAATTATATTTATTAATCTTTCAGTGTACCGTAATTTTACAGTCCATAGAGGTCAGAAGTGAAATGTTCATGACTGCCTTTTAAAGCTACACAATGTCTTTTAAAGCATGACCTACCTGAAAAAAATGCAGTTAAATGGTGCTTTGAATGATTCTTAGTCATATGAAATGACTTCATGGAAAATTCCATCCTAAAATGCAATGGCACGTCATGGAAGTTTTGGTTCTATGAGACAAAATACAAAGATTACAGAATACTTTTTGACTTTTGTGATTGTTGTTGTAACCAGAGAATACTTGCCTTGACTTAGCAGAGAGTTTTTGCACATTGAACACTGGATCCCAATTATTCATGATGTGGAATCAAAAATGCAGGTTCAGCACTGACAATGATAGGAGTTGTAGTGATCTCTTTTCCATTCCAGTTGGTAGTAGGGCATGTTTGGGTGCACCATACACATACATACATGCAGTAGGCATACGGAGGGTCATGTCTAAACAGCAGGGATTATAAATTAAACACAATGGTCCTGACTTCAGGGTGATATTGGGCTATCAAAGGTTCACTGAATAAGCTAAATAAAGAAAAGCTATCTTTGCTTGGACCATGTTTGTGGCTGAGCAAGTGTAGTGCTCTGCGAGTACTTTTTTGGTTTTCAAGTAGAAGAAAGATAGTGTTAAAAAACAAACAAAAAAATTCTTGCATTTGTCTGGGTTGGATTCATGGTGTGTAACCTAATCTACCACACATGACTTTGTGTATCATTTAAATTAGTAGTCTGCGTATTAGAAATCATGTTTCATGAAGCGTATTTTTGCTTTTGTTCAAATCTTCCTGAAACCATACCTGGCCAATATCAGCATTCTTTAAGGGGTCCTCGCCACATCTAGTGAAATACATTTTAGCAATTGGGTTACAAAAACAAGGTCATGTTGCTTTTTATATGGGTCTAATAAATCTTGAGTTCAAATACAGAAAACCACTGGGGTTTGCCACATAAAATATCTTGTGTAGAAAACAAAATACGTGGAAAGCCCAGGTGTAATTTCCTAACACTTGGCTGTGTACCAGAATGCTTGCACATATTTGATCGTGAGATGGCAATCAGAAAGGGGCATGCTGCGTATGAGCGTTAGAAAGCCCATGTTTTGTCAGCACAGTGCCAACAGACCTACAGGGCAGATTTTCCCCAGATTCTGAAATTCCCATGGTGATGACATGTGATAATAACCTTGGAATCTTTCTTTTGTTTAAATCCCAGATCAAGCCCTGGCTGTTTATTTCATCCAGAGAAACAATCTGGAGCCAACAGATAAAATAAGTTTATTCAATTTAAATTATATTCCAAAAAGCAACATTTCCTATGAGAGACAAGATCTTATCCCCTCATCCAGCTTGTCTGCCACAATGTTACATGGGGTAACAGTAGTCTGCACTCATTATTTTTGAATGACTGCACAGTGCCTGTAAGGAAGCCAAAAGGGGGCAGGATGAATTCTCACAACAGCGGCCTCTACACAGCTACATTTTAGTGAAGGGAAAACAGGGAGAAAAGCATTTCAGCTTACCAAGTAGCATCTCTGTGCCAGCATACAGAATTCTATATCTGAGCACAATAGGCTTGCCATCTAGGATATTCATCTCTCTGTCTGCTTTGAAGATCACCACTTTACCCCTACAGCGACTCCAACCTCTTAAGCAACTGGATTCGACTGCATTCTGTTGTACTCTGACTCATTTCTACACCGGTGGGTAACATCGTTAGCTGCTGAGGCTTCACTGACCTGAAGATGTTAGCAAAGGCAGACAGCATTGCAGGAGACGGTCAACTGAAGACAGCGTGGATGTGAGACAAGCCGTTTTGCTAAACAGCCCAAGCTGTCAGCTAAGTATAAAGGATGAGACAGTAGAGAATCCCTGGTAGAAAATGAGTGGGGCTAAAAAAGAAAAGAAGTAGCTCTTCAAAATTAGGTAAAAGGAGTGACTGCAGGCTCCAGCTGCTATGAGAGGCCTTTCTCCTTCCTTCACATGAATGCAATACTCCTAACACAGTGTGTGTCCTAACACAACCAATCTTTAGCTAATGATGACAAAATTATCATGGCAAGTGGCCTATGCTGACTATAGCTCTTCATCTCTTCTTGCCCTTGGACTTGTATCAGTCATCTGTAGGCATTCCTGTTTAAAAAGCTCTACAGAACCCAGCTGGATAAATGAACAGAAAACACATCCCAGGGATTCACTTTTCCACCACGTTTTTTTCGATAGTTTTACCTGCCACCATGTTACTCAGTCATCACACCCCCCAGTTAAAGTAAAGAAAGATGGGCAATGGAATAAACGGTGCAGGTAATTACTTCTATACGGTATAGTGGTCCAATAGGTAGAATAGCAAAGAACATTGATCTCAACTGAAGGTACAATGAGTTTGATTGATACAGTGTAATGTGATTTAACCACTATCAAAAAGTAGTACCAACACACAGAGTACAAAACTAGTCCTTATATGCCCAGCTCCACTCAAGCTATATTATGTTTTGCAAGAAAATTTTAACCACATTCCCAGCCCCTCTCTTTTCGGTCCCCAACACCAGCCCACATCATCCACAACCTGGAACTGTATTTCCCATGGTCCCGCAAGGGTGTGTTTTCCTGTAATCCAATCACGAAATATGTCTGAAATTTCTCCAATGAAAGGGAGAAGGTGAAAATTATTCTTAATAATGACATAATCAGCAGAGCAGCCATCAAGCAGATAAATTGTCATGCGCATCGTGCTAAAATATCCAATTATCCTTTGTCCCCCAGCTCTCTGTGTTGAAGTTGGATATGCCAGAAAGCCAGTAGGTAGATCCCGACTTCCTACTGGTTCAGTTCTACTGGCAGGTTTGCGGTATGGATGCCCCTCTCAAGAGAAGAGGGCTTAAACAGCCTTGGTGCTTAGTGTACAGATCTAGATATGTAAATAGGTTCTATACAATAAAATTGTTCCCAATCCTCAAAAATAAATGGATGAAAAGTATTTGCAAGATTTTTTTTCTCCTCAAAATGGTTCTGTTGTGCATACGGGAATTCTTTTTCTTGAAGTTTTCAGTCTTTCTTTTGCTCTTTCCAACAATTGTTTTTACCTTATCTTACATAGCCTCCATTTATGATGTCAAGACATGCCTAAATGGGTTTGCATGGCATCTACTTTGTGCCCCACAGAGTAATCTGTAGCGTGATGCCAAAGGAAAACAGTATGCTTTCTTTCTTTTATAAAGTACTCCCTTCTTCTCACCTCCAAGGCGTGTCTGATGCTCTGTTCTGTTTCCAGATAATACTCTCAAGCAGTCATTTGTCAAAAGATCCCGAAGGCCATGTCTGTCACTAGAAAGAGAAAGTATAATACTGTACCTTGTTTTGCTGCAATATCAGAACAAAAATAATAATAATAATTAAAAAAATCATCCTCTTTTTTTAGCTTAAGAGGTTGTTTCTTCAGCTCTTTATATGTTTTTTTTTCCTTCTTGTCTTAAATTTTTGTACAAAAAACATAATTATTCTTTTTTTCCCCCTGGTCCAAACCCTCAGAAACCCTTTGACTATATTCCCTCAGATATTAACAGGGTGTCGTACAGTCCCAGTATAATTCCATTGCTGTCTGGCAACTCCAGGCTGGCATTTCAGCTCCTGACATACTTGTGTTTGTCAGAAAGTCAACCTCCAGTCTCCGCTGCAGCAGCGGTGTTAACTTTAGCCTCGGCCATCAGAGTCCTGCCTGCATGGATGCATCCACAGGGCTATACTCGGGTGGTGGAGTGTGAGTGTGGGTGCGGGTGGGGCAGGGTGTTATTCTGGCCACTGCTGGGGAAGGTATTAAAAGAGTGGAGTGAGGTGAGCCCTCCCATGGTGCTGGGGATCATGGTTATGGTGTTTGGTGTCATGAGCGGGATGTCATCTGGTGAGCGCCTCATGGCCAGAGTGTAGTCGGGTGGGCAGGCAGTCCTCAGCACCATGTCGTGTGGGTGCAGAGAGTCACCAACCCCCCTGCAGTCTCGGTCCAGGTCAGAGTGCTGCTTCATCTGTAGGGACATGATTTCCTCTTCTTGAGTGTGGGCAAGGTCATTTGCAGCACTCCGCTGAGGGCTGCAACGTCTATGAACATCATGCCTGCGCTTATCCTTTTTGTAGTAAAGTGCAGCAAAGGCCAAGATATTGAGGAAAAGCAGGGATGCTCCCACAGCAATGGTCACTGATAGCTCAGTGGAGTAGTCACGTTGATCTACTAGGTGTGGTTGGTTGTGGCTGTCCTGTGTCTCAGTAGGGAATGGTGTTGGGTTAGGACGCTTGGTCACCAAAACTTTGGTCTTCGGTGTACGATTAGTAGCCTCTGGTGGAGGGATCTGAAGAGAGGAAAACAAGTGGTAAGTATATAATTAATTTGATTATCTTCTTATCTCAAAGTTTGAACTCCATGTTGTATTATTTGATCAAATTGGTAACCCTGTTTTTGACTATTATTGCAGCAAAAAGTACATGTTATTTTACATTTGTAAAAATAAAAAAAGGTCAGTGTATTCTATGGAAAGGAGAATTAGTAAAGGATGCACTGAGGCACTAATTCTTAGCCTTTACAGCTGTTTACCAGCTTTATTCATGGCTGCCTCTTATAAATTAACAGGTCTTTTAAATTGTAAATTAAAAGCTTCTCTGTGTAAATAAAGAAATAGACATATAGCAACCTATACACACATTGGGACTGGAGCAATCTTAAAGACAAGTATAATCACACAAGGGTGAGTTTAACAGTAAATTCAAAATGAAACAAAATAAATGAAAAGAGAGACAGAGCATACAGTTAGGCCCATAAATATTTGGAAAACAGCACATTGGATTTTAAATCAATCAGGTATGATGTGACTGAAGTGCACCTCTGCTGCCTTGAGGGAACATACTCTTATGGGAAAAGGCTTAAGGAGTAAACCTCAAGGAAAAATTCGGAGCTGAAGTCCAGAAGGCAGATCGTGGTTGCTTCCAACTTCTCTCAGGCAACTTCTGTGACAGCGTTGGTTCCAAACTGTACTGTCCTGGCGTTCCTTTGGATCAATCAGCGTTGTGGAGAGGGAGTCCTGCTACTTGGGCAACAGCTGGGCCTCCATATTACGCTGCCCTGGCTTGCGCCCTGGAGAGGCCACTCCAGCATCGATTTACAGTGTTGAAACAACACAGGGAGCAGCATTTTCAATGCTTAATTGGTATAGGATGTGGCCCCAGGGGTTGCTTCTGACAGTGGGAGAGGTTTTTTGATCTCATTGGACAGCTATCGCCTGCCTAAGCTGGGCAGCCCCCAGCCCAATAAGGTACTCTCTGCCTTCCTCATTGGGTCATCTGCACCAGGCAAGAAAACAAGCACATATAACTAGAAGAGATCAGCACTTAAACTGGGATGCTAGAATGCCACCACAATGACAACACAACTTGAAGCCCCTCCAAACATGAGCGATGCAAGAAAGTCAGCAGTCATTATCAAAGAGCTACTTAGATTGCAGGTAGACATAGCCACTCTACAAGAAAAGTGCCCAGAGCTCCTTGGAGACTTCAACACCGTAATGGGTGCTGACAATGTCTCCTGGCCTCCCTGCTTGGGTCCTTTTGGGATTGGCAAGATCAACAAAAATGGGCAATGCCCGTTAGAGCTTTGCTCCTACCATGGCCTCTGCAGTTTCTACTTCCAGACGAAGCCATAAGTGTCATAGTGCTCCAAGCTCCAAGCACTGGCGCCAGCTTGATCTGATCATCGTCAGACATATAAGCCTTGAGCATATGCTCATACCACAGTACAGACTGTGATACCAACTAAAGACACTCCACTATTCCAAACAAGAGGGGAAGCAACATACTGGCACTACCAAGATGCAACACCCAGGAAGAGCTGCTCTGTCTGCAGACTGCTTCTGAAAGATGGAACCATATGTAGGAGATTAATAAGATTTTTTTTCCTACCTTTGGGAAGAAGAGCTCCAAGAACTGTGAGTGGTTTGATACCAAGACTGCTGTGTTGACCACTGTTATAGAAGCAAAACAAGCTGTCCTTT
>VUQH01004379.1:11313-30524 GCA_015106775.1 Etroplus canarensis | reverse complement strand
CTTCGCCACCTACGCCTCATTCTTAACATCAAGTGGTTAGACCGTATCCCTGAGGTACTGCGCCGCGCACACACAGTCAGTGTTGAATCCCTAATAACCGTGTCACAGCTTCTCTGGGCAGGGCATGTACGCTGGATGGCCGACAGCAGGCTGCCAAAAGCTGTGTTCTACTCGCAACTGCACCTAGGAAAAAGAAGCCATGAAGGACAAAAAAATTACATTTTAAAGACATCTTAAAGCGGCACATGAAGAGAACAGGCATCCCGCATGATACCTGGGAGGATGAGGCACTCCAGAAAGTGAAATGGAGAGGACTGTTGAGGAAGGCTACATCTGCCATAGAAGAGCAGCACCAGCAAGAATATCAGTGTGCACATGACCTACGACACTCGGAAGCTCCTTCAAGCATTTTCCAATGCAACAATTGTCAGCGCTACTGCAGATCCCGAGCAGGTCTGACTGCCCACATGAGAGCCTGTTTGAGAAAGGCCTCAACTCAAACGCAAGACAGTTATCTTTGATATCGAAGGACAGCCGACCAGTTGCCATGGGGCGAAAGGCGGGGTACACCCTGGACAGGTCACCAGTTAACCTAACCCCTTTGCATGTCTTTGGACTGTGGGAGGAACCCACTCAAGCACAGGGAGAACATACAAACTCTAAGCTGGCAGGCTGCTGGATTCGAACCCGGACCTTCTCAGTTCAAATATAATTTCAAGGGAACTAGCTTTCTAACTTGAGGACATTATAGCTAGAACATTAGGAAACATTTGTTTACATTTACAAAAGGCATGATTAGAATCCGATTTGATATTTTACCTCTTCTTCATCTAGTAATGATAGAAAGGTGGTCTGCAGTCCTCAACAGCTATGGAAACAAATTGTAAGGATTAGATTTAAACTATATAAAACGACTCATTTCTAAACAGAATTCAAAGGCTCAAATCCAATGAGGCATTTTGTTGCATGCTTTACTTTATTCATTCCTCCAGAAAAGCAGAGGATGTTTTATGTACTTCATCAAAAGGGAAAACTGAATTGTTATTGTGTCAGTGACACAAAAGGCAGCAGTCTTGCCAGGTTGTTGCAGCGATTACTCATTACATGTTTTGGCAATGTACCTACAGATTACCGCAAACAACTACTAAGACATGCTACAGTGCACATTATGCCAATGCCATGATCCCCTTAATGCCAGTGAGATATTAGTTGAAGTATTCTTTTATCATGCTTGTAAAACATTGTATGAAGGTGAATACCCTGTGAAGACAACAGCAGATAAGAAGAATCCCAGACACTATTAGTGTGCTATTTATTAACTGAACTGGCAGCAGATGAGAGAAGATGGGCAGACTGAAGGAAGAAGCATTGGCTTTTAATTTCCTGAAGGGAGCACGCCCTGCTACTGCTCTACAGCTTATGTTTATCCGATGGCCTGTAATTCCTCCTGGCTTTGGCCTTGTGTCAAGTTACAGACTCGGCTTCAAACACAGTGTCCATGCCACAGCAAAGATACTGCGTGCCCATACGGTGTACCTCCACTATCTGTACCAGCATGACACAGCTGCACATTAACGTCAGCGTAGAATCATATGTTTAGTAATGACTGTAGTAGCCAGCAGACCAGCTGTAGAGGTTTAAAAGCTCTTCAAAAGGTTAAGTCTGTGGTGTACAGTCAGTGGTAATGTCACAGTTGGTAGAATTGAGGACCCATGCAGGACTCAAGGCAGACTAAATGACCAAAAGAAAACCCCTTGTTTGGCTGTAAACAGAAGTCTGAAAAGCTAAGTCCCAGACCAGAAAAATAAACAGAAATCCAAAATCTTCATAGGGAGCCAGGGAAAAAATGAGGAGCAAACGGGACGAATATACAGACACTAAGACAAAGACTAAGGGAAGGACAGGACTGTTTATTCATGTGGTGTTTCTGGGATTTTTTAACAAGGTGAGGGAATCAGAATATCTATCCATTTTCTTCTGCTCATCCAGTTCATAGGGAGGCTGGAGCCTACTCTGGTGGTGAGAGGCAGGGTGAGAAGCAGGGTACATGCTGGACAGGTCGCCAGTCTATTGCAGGGCTAACACAGACTACTTCAATAATGTATTGAAAGTGCCTATAAAGTGCCATTATTACTGTAGATGATTTGAATTATATACTGTATATAAATATATATTTAGAAGATGAAGAAATTAGTAGAACATAGAAATACTTAAACCTGCACTTCAGTAAAGTCCTTGCACAATGTACCAGTTACTAAGCAAGCATGTCACGTTAAGTTACTTTCTTACCAGTCCTATTTATGCGTTCATTCACTGGTGTTAGGCGTTACAAGATTAACAGTACTCTTGTCCAATGGCATTGGTGGTGGTGATGGTTTTTTGTGTGTGTGTGTGTGTGTGTGTGTGTGTGGTGGTGGTGGTGGGGGGGTGATGACTTGACCAGTTCTACTGCCTGCAGCTATTTTTTTCTTCTTAGAAATAGTACTGCGCAGGTGTCATTGTGGTTTTATTTTGATCCCACCCTACACACCCATGTAACTATAATGGCAGAAAAAAAGCCTTTGCTAAACCACATCCCAGACCTATTTTTTTTTTTTTTTACCAAGCTTTTTATTGTTCAAGCTCATGTTATTTTATTCCTTTTTGAGTCTCAAATACTGTATGCACAGGTGGTTTCCTGCAGCCCCTGTGCTCACAGAGGTATATGCTGGGGAAATGCCACAGAATTATGTGGGGGTCCTCCATTTTAAGATAACACTTCAGCGCCTCTGTACACAGCAGCATGAGGCGGAGAGGTGTTGAATGTCAGGCAGAGGAGGAAAGACGCCTGATCAAATGTGGCATTTCAGGTTTGAGGTTTGAGGCCAATTGTAAAGGCCCTGCAAATGTTCTGCAGTCTCTCCATTTTGCTGGATGAATTACAGGAGCACAGCAGTTGTAACTTCAGGGTGGATGGCCTTTGTTCCATTCATCAGCATTTTGCATTAGTCATCACGCTTCAAGGTTGATGTATGTATACTTTTACTCCAAAAGGTGCTTTTTACTCACCTATTAAAGGTCTGTGAGGAAATTAGGTGGGTGGTTTTCAGCTTTGGTCTGTCATTATTTGAGGATTGTGGGTGGTAAGAAATCATGGAAGTAGCTCAACTGGATGGTCGTACTGGGAAGATTGTAACACTTACAGGCTGTCACTTCCATCTCATCAGTTTGTTCTTTAGATGTATGAATGATGTCTTGCATCAGCTCATCAAACTCTAACTAGGGTAAATAATCACCATTTGTGCATCACTGTATCTGCACAAGACAGCTGCAAGGTATGCAAAATGTTGGTGCTTTCTTAAAATTGTGCTCTCAATTAAGAGTCCTTCTTTCAGCTGTTTCTATTAGAGGTCGCCATAGTGGATCATCTGCCTCCATCTCACCCTGTCCTTTGGGTTCTTGTCTGTCGCACCAACACTCTGCATGTCCTCCTTCACTACATCTATGACCCTTCCTATCATTCCTTTTCTCTTGCTGCCTCTAAACACACCTTTCCCCTTTTTTCTCCTTTGTCTCTTCCCAACAGGAGCATAGTTTCCACGAGCACCCTGCTGGCCAACAGCACAGGTGGCAGTCATTGTTAATCTGGACCTCGACCAATCCAGTATGATAATCTTACTGATTATCTGCATATTTGATCTGGCAAAGATTTTCCACCACAAGCCCCTGCTGATAAAACAGGGAGGGCACTAGGAGCGCACTGACTTGAGCGTGATTGATCGTCTGTCTCTCTGTGTTGGCCCTGTGGTGGACCAGCAACCTGTCCAGGGTGTACCCTGCCTCTCGTCCTATGACAGCTTAGATAGGCTCCAGCCCTCCATGACCCTGAACTGAATAAGTGGAAGAAACTCAACGGATGAATCAAAAGCAAGGTTTCCAACCTTAAAGGTTTTATGTTGGGACAAAAATAAACCAAGGAGGAATAAAAAATTAATATGGGATTTGAACTAGCATTAATATAGACCTTTTCTAATCTTACTGGTCACTCAAAGAGCTGTAGACTACAAGCCATCTTTCCCCATACATGCATACAGTGCTCTATTCAGTGCCATTTAAGCGCTTTATTACTACACATCCATAAGCATTTTTAGAATCACCAACTCACTAACATGCACGTCTTTGGGAGCAGATAAGATACCTGGAGGAAAGCCACACAGATAAAGGGATACATTCTCCACACAGAAATACCTCAGCTGACCAGTAGATTTGAACCTAGAACCTTTTTACTGTGGGGTGACAGTACTAACCACTTCGCAAATTATTTATATAGAAAAGCTGAATAAAATCACACATTAATGGGCAAAATTGTTGCAATATTTTTACGCACAATATTAGTTTTCTATTACCTAGTATGTGTTAACTTTCTCATTCTGAAATTTGTAGGATGCCCAGCTTTAAAAGAGGCTGAGAATAAACATGTGGGTGTTTGCAGGCTGCTGGCAGACACCTCTGAGAAGTTCAGCCGGTATTAAGATGTCTAGTCTTCAGTGATGCCACTTTGTAATAATCCATAATAACCCAGTGGTGGCCCATCTACATTAATAATGATTTTATAATCAACTGCCTGGATTAAAAAAGCCTAAAATTTTATAATGTAGTCTATTAATGTCTGTTTGCTTCTCTCCATTTGGTTGCAATGAATAACAATGAATCATCCTATGCTACCTTCATAAAATGGTCTCAGTAATCATGCTTGAACACCACTATGTCTGGTATGACTTTTTCTGTTAAAAGAAAAAAGCCCTGACACTCAGGAAATTGTGCTGTTCCTTTCTTTTGTAGAATAAACTGAGTAAGAGCTCAGTTTATTGCATGAACAGAGATGTGACCACTGTGGCTAAACAGCCTAAGTCAAAAGAACTCAAATATCAACAGGAAGTCTCTGTCGCAAAGCACCACTGTGCAGGAGACATTTTTTTCACCGGTGTGCAGAGGTCTTCAGCCAGCTGAGCAAACTTGTCATGCTGTACTTCACCTGAGTGGATTTGAACTGTGAAGTGCAGGGGAGAATTGCATGTATTTCCATTTTTATTCTTTTGATCCTTACTGTTTATTAGTTACTGGCACATTGGTCTGTTACCAGTTTTGGTGCTTCCTCTTTTTTTAGTCTGTTCCATTTGACTGCATTTGGACCAGGCCCTTGCGATTGATTCTTTGGATTAGGTGTAACAGTCCTTCTGTCTCTTATCAAATTGGGTCACTTTTTTGGGAACATTTGTTTACTATATACACCTTAGGATCAGGATTTCAAAAGTCCATTTTAGATAGTGTTTTTTTAAGTCCTCCACCTGATCTAGAGGACTTCTTAACGACTGAGACAGAAACAAGATGCTACTGCAAAAATACAGAAAAATGGTGTCAGTAGAGGAGTTGCCAAAATAACAGCCATTTTATTTAACCATGTAATAAATTCAGCACAAACTTACACCCACTGGCCACTTACACAAATACCTACCTATCTAACCATATGGCAGTATTTCAATGCATTTAGGCATGTATACATGGTCAAGGCAACTTGCTGAAGTTCAAACAGAATAAAGGTGATGGGAGTGACTTTTAACATGGCGTGTTTGCTGGTGAGTAATAGATGAGGCCTATTTTTTCCATCACAGGTTTATTTTAGTCCCTGTCTACTTCCTTTCAGCCAATGTCAAGGTTTGTGTCAACCTAATATTTGAAAATTGCAAAGAGGTCACACAGATCAAGCCGAGGAGCAGATGTCAGTGTCACATTCCTCATGAGGTCTTTGTCATCGAGATGATGTTTGCCTCTGTGCTCAGGGAAATGCCTAAAAGTACATCTGTCTGTGTTTCTGAGAAAGTAGGGAAATTGTGAACCGAGTCTACAGTAAATCTTATCAAATCTATTTGCCCTTTTGATGGATTTTGGTTCTAAGAGACAGTATGCTCACAGTCATTTAACAATTGAAGTCATAATGTAAATTATAACTTCCTTAACATCTAAATAAGCTCCAGGCTTGATCACTGCTAGATTAGATTAAAAAAAGTCAAAATACCTGCACGCTGACAAAAGCAAACACAAGATTGAGAATGTTAACAACTATTTATTGTTTTGAAATACATAACAAAATAGTTGCTATGAATAAAAACAGCATTTTGCTTTGTACAACTATGAAAATGTTTACAGACAAGCAAAACTAATTGTACAAAAATATTGGTAACATTGATACACAATAACAAAAAAAAAGATAAAAACGATAAAGAACATAACATCCTCACGTCAGTGTGCAAACCGTTTATACAGACGGACATGTGCCCCTTAGTAAGGCAACAAGTCCTGATAAATTATTTAAATAGCAATTTTCTACACACACGCACTCAGACACGCACAAATCAATGCCTCACAAACCGCTAAGACAAACAGAACAATAATTTATCTGCTAAAAACCGTATTGGACATACATGATAAAGCAAAATTATTAAAAAAAACAAGAAATCTCCCATTTTACTGTCATTTTCAGTGTGGTAAATCACAGGATTGGGAGTTCTGCTGCGTTTGTAGATATGCCATGTCATACTATTTACAGCTCATGCTACAGTAGCACAAAGATCATTATCATTCAAAGGAATATGAAAAAGTACTTATGTTGTGTTTTGTGTGATCAAATTATACAACAGCAATGAGGTAATAATTGTACATCAAAGGTTTCCTTTGTTTTTCATCTCTCTCCAAAGAAAAGGCACACAAGTCACATGCACTTCATACTAAATTGCCCTATCTGAAGAATAACTAATTCATTTTGTACAACTGGAGATTACAGACAATGACAAGATTGTGTGTCCTGTATCTAACAATTGGCTGTACCTGATTTGGGGTCAGTTTTCAATGTGAAATATTCTGTGATTGGAAGGATACTTTTAGGTTTTGAAGTATAAAAATTTTGTCTACTGCCTACACTGTAGGCAAAAGTCAATAAATTACACGTATTTACATTATTTCATACTGAAATCCCCAGAAGCTGTGGGAGATAAATCTCCACAATAACTACAGTTATGATCTGAGATGGGGAGTATTTTGGAGGGACTCTGCTCAGAGATTTGAGCAATTGTTTTTTAAAATATATTTCTAACTTTCATCTAATCCTGAGAGTTGTTTAAATGACCAGACATCAGTAAAACCAATGATACACATATGTAAATGACAGCTCACCTGAACTAGTGCTGTGTCTCAAATCACATACTTCCATTTGTCATTTTGAGAGGCAAGTGTGCTGAAATTTGCAGGTATGGCTGCATTAACAGCAATACAACGACACAGTTAGGGTGCTTGAAAGAGCCAAAAAGTTGGCATAGAACATAGTAGGCTTCTAAGTGAAATTCAATCTAGCTAGCTCACAGCAGCAGAATTTTTTTCAGGCTTTGACGTAATACCAAATACCATGTTATGAAATTGTTGTTTACTCCTTAAACTGAATTGTCATCTTCACTGTTGAGTAATTCTGTATTAGATGAGTGATCAAAGTTTCAACAAGTTCCAAATGTTTACAAAATGTGGGAGCTAGATCATCAAACTTAGTTAGTCGCTGCGGTTATTTCTGGCAAGAACATACTTTGGCATATTTGACTGGAGGCAAGGCAGGCAACTGCTTGGGGTCCCAGACCAGACGAGGGGGGTGGTGGCTGAGGAATGACAAACTTTAAACTAAAGCAGTGCCAATGTGCAAAGTTGGCAATGATAGCAGGAGAGACCTGACCTCTCTAGGGGGGGGCACATGACTCCATTCACATTCTGTTTACAACAAAGCTGGCGAATGTTGGTTGGAGGGCCCCTTGTGAGTTTTTTAACCTATGGCCCCAAAAGACTCTAGAATCACCACTGGTGCTACATGGAAGTATTTGAAAAGAGACACACACCGTCCACAGTTCCTCTCAACTGAGATTCTTAGGTAGAAGAACTTTCTTGTTCCATTCATGGCTAGTCTTCCACACACACACACACACACTACATGCATGAACACAATTATCCACCACATCATGTTCCCCTTATTTCTAACCTGGTCCCCTCCCAAGAGTTTTCTTCAATCACAAGTCCTTAACAAAGAAAAAATTCCTAATAAATGCTGTCTTCATTTTTTGATTCATCCAGAATCTACATCCTGGCCGGACTGGTAAAGCAAATGGAATATTCAGCTTTTTTCTTTGGGAAGTCCATCCAGAAGGCAAGGTAGAAAAGGCACACAGGCAGAAGAAGTGAGACAAACAGACACACACAGAGAGAGATGTAAAGGCTTGGAAGTGCATAGTTGTTTATGAGGAGCCATTCCTGCACAGAGATGAATGAGGTCTTTCAGAGAGCAGGGAAAGCAGGCAGAGCTGGGATAGAAAGGTGTTGGTGTCCTACTGGCATAGCTACAGGCTTTGTTTGGTTTTTTCTATCATCAGCTCTCCCTGCTCTTGTGGATGTTAAGGCTGGTGGTGAAGGGGCTCTCTGATCCTCAACTGGCATTCAGCTGGTTGGTTTTCTGTTCGAACCGGCTTCAAGTTACCCTGAGGCTGACCATATGCCCTTCGCCCAGTCTGAGTGAGTGTGCCAAAGAAGAAAGCGTTGCAGAGATAAATCGGTCCCTGGACTTTGCATGAGAATACAGAAGTTCATACTTTATACAGAAAAAGGTGCATTCCTCAGAGCTTCCTGCGCCGTGCATTTACACATCTGAAAGAGAAGAAAAGTAATGAGTTTGTGTAGGGTTTCCCTAATGGCATCAATTTTAATAGAGGAACAGCAAGTAAATTTCCACATTTTAGTGAATTTTAAATAAAATTTACCTCTGCATTCATACTTGAGGTCTGAGAAGTATACCATCTCTTGTGAAAAGACAAAAAGACCGAGCCTGCCACCTGCATATGTCTTGTCATAGATGCTACCAGAATCCGCCATGATCTTCTTACCCTCGTACATGACAACTCTGTGAAAGAAATGAAAAAGAATGAGACATTTAAACATGAAACTTGTGAAATTTAACTATCCATGCAGACTCTATAATATGCTCCACCCACCTAATAAGTCCTGTTCTCGGCCTGTGGATCAGATGCCATCTGTAGGCAGTAAAGTCTTTCCATCCAACATTCTTTGGGTCATGCCACAGAGTGCGGACCTAAAGCAAGAGCAAATAGAGAGGGTTTATTTGATTTGTGCAGGTCTAATCACACATTAAAATCACACACCGAGGAATAAAAATCCTGTGTACCTGTCCTAGGGTGTTGCCTGTGTGCCAGAGGGCATTTCTGAGGTGTTCTCCTGGGCCGGTGGTGGAGTTAACTACTTTGATGGACAGGCCAGAGTAGCCCTGGGCCTTAGTTGGCTTATTTGACCAGTAGGTCTGTGTGATCTGTTTCCACATCACTACATAGAACCTGGAACTGGACTGGTAGCCAAACACAAAGCCAGCATAATCATCATCCCTCTCTGTGTTGATGAAGAAAGTCCCACTGAAGTCCACTGCATTGAACTCATGGTAACCTGACAAAAACACAAGTTGAAGAAATGTCAAGACAGCAAATGAATAAATAGTGCTTTCCTAGCTGTCTTTTCATAGTTGTATATTCAGGGCAATCTAGATGCATCATCGGTACTTACCAACAGCAATGCCAGGGTCACAGTTAACAGTCTGAACCAGCTCTTTGCCCTGATGGCGGACGACCCAGTTTGGATCAATCTGGGAGGTGCCTTTAGGATCAAGTGGAACCATCTGGAACTTGCGGAAATCTGTCTCACTGATGTCAAAGTTCTCAGGACACACATCGTAGATGTCAGGCACATTGTCTTGATCAAAATCATCTTTGCAAGCATCTCCACGACCATCACCTGAAAAATACACATTACATATTAATAAATAATAATACCCAAGGTGTACAGACAAGGTATGTGTTCATGAATATAAAAGAATAAAAAACTTGATTGATTAGGGTCAAAGCATTGCCAGTTTTGCTCACCGTCAGAGTCTAGCTGATCAGGGTTGAATGCCAGTCTGCAGTTGTCTTTGTCATCAGGGATACCATCATTGTCATCATCGTGGTCACAGGCATCACCTTTGCCATCCTTGTCATGGTCAGCCTGATTGGCATTGGGAATATATGGGCAGTTGTCCAGGTTGTTCTGGTGTCCATCCTCATCTATGTCCTGGTTGCTGTCACATGTGTCTCCGACACGGTCATCGTCTGAATCCACCTGCAAAATTGGTGTTTCAGCATCTTAGTTTGACTGGCTTAAGGGGACAATGCTTATGCTCTAGACACCACCAAACAGTGCTACATTCATGTCCGGGCGTGTCTCTTTTGGCCTTTAATTGTGCACTTCACTCTCTGAAAAGCACATCAGTTTAGACTTCCCCTCCTTCCCCTATTCTTCTCCTAATTCCTGTTGTTTAACACATTCCTCTTTCTCAGTGTAGCATGGCACAGGTGGACCAAGCAGGCTTGTGCAGCGCCGGCAGAGCATGCATATAGCCCACGGCCAGCCCATTCCTCACTAATATCTAGCCTGGGGCCTCTCCCCTTACATTAGTCAGCTAACATGAATGGGCCAATGAAAAGACCCCCAGCACCCCACCACGCCTTATTGAACTGATGTACCCTTCAGCTGCATACAGGATTTACTCCACCTTCACATGGCGTAATAAAGCTTCAACAACTATGCAAGGCTTGCTCTCAGTTGTAAAAGAGATATATACTGAGCTAGAAAGAAAGACCCAGAGACAGATGTGGATTATTGTTGCTGAGTAAGGTGGAAGGAAATGGGAAACTGCAATGTGTGTGTGTGTGTGCGCTCACACACCTGATCAGGATTATGTTCCAGAGGGCAGTTATCACACATGTCTCCCACTCCATCCAAATCTGTATCTCTCTGGTCAACATTGTATACGTAGGGACAGTTGTCCTTCTCATTCAGTATACCTAGTGTAAATGGAAACATGTTATATGAAAAGCCAACACGGAAGTACAAAAACACAATCTCACTTTGCCACAAACACAATTATGTTGATTATTTTTGTTCCCATTTCTTACCGTCTCCATCAATGTCCACAGCACAGGCATCTCCCTCCTTGTTGTTGTCAGTGTCTGTCTGGTCTGGGTTGCTATTGTAGGGGCAGTTGTCACAGCGATCACCTACCTCATCACGGTCATAGTCATACTGCCTGGGGTTGTACACGAAAGGACAGTTGTCCTGTTTCAAGAAGAGAAAAAAGAAGCGTTAGAGAAAGAGTCATTGATAGGTTTTAAGGTGCAGCGGTTGTCATTTCCACTCCCTCCCTGTCCATTTATAGGGAGGGAATGATGCAGGATGAAAAGCAGCTTTATTTGTAGGCTCTCTCCTAAAACAAATGTTGGGATTAGCGGCACACAGTGCACCTCCTTCAGAGCTCTACCTCAGTGCTGGAATTTGAGGTTTTGGCTCAGTCTCGGGAGAAACATATTCTTTCCTGTTGAGCCTCCCCTCCCTCTTCTCTCCCCCATCCCTCCCTCCCTACCTGCCTCCCTCGCTGCCTTCCTCCCTGCCTTCTTATGATGCATCATGAATGCTAAATTCACTATCTCAGAAGACGTATACACACACACACACACACACACACACACTCCTTTTGCAATGTTATAACCAATCTGGAAAGTTTACTTACCCGATCATCAGGAATGCCATCATTGTCATCATCATCATCACAAGCATCTCCGATGCCATCCTTATCATAATCTTCCTGCCCTGAGTTAGGGAGGTTGGGGCAGTTGTCCTGAATAAAAGCACAACACATTCAGACTCTCAGACATTACATATAATTACATATACAATGTTACAATATAATGTTAATGTTTGACTTTAACTCATTTCTTGAGCTACTTCACTACTGCATACCTTTTTGCAGTGGTAAGTGGCATTCTCCACACAGACCAAGTCAGCATTGGGCCATCCATCCAGATCTGTGTCCTCTCCACAGATATGGCCATTGCCAGCATAACCAGGCCTGCACTCGCATCGGTACATGGGGTCAGTGAAGTGTCCAAGGTAACTGCAGCGGGCATTTTTGTTGCAGTCATGGCTTCCATCAAGGCAGGGGTTACGGGGTGTGCACACCTGCAGATTGAAGAAGAGATTAATAGTTGAATTGTCACTGATGGGCTTGGCATAGTTCAAATTCGTGGCATTCTTGCATTCTGCCCTTAGGAAAGCGCCCTTTCATCACAATAAACGTCCCATTATTAGTATTTGTTGGCAAACTGCATCTCTCTCTCTCACTCTCTCTTTCTCTCTTTTTTTGTCTGCTTGAAGCAAACATAGGAATTTACTTGCCTGTTTATTAGCAGCAGCTTGCTCCACACCTTGGCCAAATGGCTGGGGTCCTGAGTAACGAGGAGGGCAGGGCAAGCAGTTGTAGCCTGGAACTGTGTTCTCACAGCGGTGCACGCCATTAAACTCAAAGCAAGTGTCTGGGACCTCATTGCACTGAAGAACAACAGTTATGGTGATGATGTTGCACAAAGCGGGAAGCTATAATTGTAGCTGCTATAATCACTGAACAACAGCTAAGGAATTTTTTACCTCATCAATATCTTTACACTTAATACCATTGCCGGTGTATCCTGCTGGGCACTTTCCACACTTCCAGGAACCATCGGGAAGACTGGTGCACTTGGCACCAGCAAAGCAGGGGTTGGACAAGCAGCCATCTGAAAACAACAGTGCTGTCTCGTTATCAATATCCTTCAGATGTTACCTTTTTTTAATCAGCCTAATCTTATTCCTGTTTATGATCTCAGCATGATGTTAGAATTAAGTATAAAGAAAAATATCTAAACTAAAACCTGCATTGAATTGGATGCCAACAATAATGCAGTAAAGACTGAACATTAAAAACACAAATGAAAAGTATTACAAATACATGAAACATGTAAACCTTCTCTATGTCATTGAAGTGCCATACCGATTGGGCAGGCTTTCTTGTTGCACATCTGGGTGTCTTTGGCTTCGCCGATGCACTCTTTACCACCATATTCTGGTGCAGGATTATTGCAAAGGCGTTTCCGAGTCTGCACACCACCTCCGCAGGTAAGACTGCATAAATCCCAGGGTGACCAGGGTCCCCAGTTGCCATTGACTGATAAAGACATGATGAAAACATGATTAATGTCTATTCTTGCCATACACAACAACAAAAATGCAACTAGGCAGTGGGTATAGGATGATGAAACTTACTGGGACACGGAGACATTTTACACTTATCGGTTTGCCGGCCCTCTCCAATGCAATTCTTGCCCCCTAGCTGTGGAGTCGGGGAGTTGCAGAGGCGGATACGGGTGATGACGCCATCACCGCAGGTGACCGAGCAGGATGACCATGGTGACCAATAGCTCCAGTTGCCGTCTTGCTTGACTGAAGGCCGCAAAACAAGGTCAAAGGTCAGTAATCAATAACCGAGGAGTTGTACCACTGTGACATTATATCACAAAATCTAAAAAATAAACTACAAATAACTACACGTGAATTATGATCTGTTGACCACGATGCTCTTGTTGTTCGTTGTATAAACTCACAGCGTTTGTCGCACTCTTGGAGGTAGCAGTCACGGGTCTGCACAGAGGTGCCTTCACAGTTGTTATTGATACGGTCGCAAGAGCGCCCACGCTGCTGGATGCCCCGCCCACACGACACGGAACAATGGGTCCATTCAGACCACTGCGACCAGCCATCCTCTGCAGAGTCCCTCGCTGAGCAGGAGGGAGAGAATATGAGAAAGAGGCGAAGAGGGAGACAATAAAAGAGCTATTCCAGCGAGGCAGCACCCCCTCACAAACAGCCCCTAACCCTAAATGAGGAGGAAAAGCTCTAAAAGCGGAGGACTAATAGTCTAGATTTAGCTGGGACACACAGAGGAAGTCCTCCGTTGAGAGTGTATGCAGAAGGCTAACTGAAGAAACAGAAAGGGCTACTGTCCTCTGGATGGATAGGGATGCCCCATTGGCTTATGTTTTCCTAAAGAGGAAACAGATTTTGAAAACATGGCCCTGGGTCTGTAATGACTTCAGCAAGTGGCTGAGGTCGGGATGAATGTGGCTTCCTTTGTTTACTTAGGTTTTAGGGAAGCATTGTAGCCAGGCCTGCATAGGTATGAAGAACATACGACTTCTCCTCATGTAAATGATGGCTTCACTAAACAGAAAACCAATTTTCCATCCCCCTTTAACCAATTTGGCAAATTGCAGCCATTTCAACTTGAAGATTCAAAGATGTTTTAGAGCACAAAGTGCCAATGTTCCAAACACATAAGGACCCTTTCATTCTGTTAGATGTTACTGCAGTTAAATCATCTTTAAAATTAGAATTTCTCTCCTGAATATAAAGCTTCACATGAAAGGAAATATTTGTGGGTTTTTTGTTTATTATAGCAACTAAAATAGAAACAGCTCTCTCATGAAATAGTGCAGCGCTTGAATGCTTCATCTGTTAGTTGAAATGTATAAATTTTAGCTTATGAGCACCATTTAAGTGAAATGTGTAGTGCCGGCTTGTATAGCTGTAATGAAAGTATATCTGGGTTTAGCTATGCAGGTCATAGCAAAATGTCTTGAACTTTGAAGATCAGAAATGCTTACGTGTTCCACAGTGCGGGCAACACTCTCCATCGGGAACAGTTGCATTAGCACAAGGGATCAGAGGGCAGGAAATCTTGCGGCACACAGTAGCAGAGTTCTGAACAAGCAGAGAGATCAAATTCATGTTTAAATATATGGATATCACTCAAGTGTTGCTATAATTTTTCTCCAAATTCAGTCCAGGCACTGGGTCAAATCCCAATTCTCAAATGGAATTCAGACCCTTCAAAACACTAGTGTGGAGTCAGTGGTTGTTTAAATCTATTTAAATCAGTCCATATTCAAGATATTTTTTTAACCAAGGCTTAACTCTCGTCCGTGCAACCGTCTCATTAAATTCCTTGTTCAGCATTTGAGTTTGCACATGCCAGAAAAACTAAAAAGCAGAGTTCTGGCTGAGAACTGGGACCCCTGCGGACAACCACCTGCCGACTGGGTCAGGGGAGGGTGGGAAAAAGGCCAAAGTCCTAATAATGGATATGGGTTTCAGCATGGAGCCGGACTGGGCACAGAGCCCTGAACAAGTAAGGCTAGCATGCCAGCACAACCCGTGTGGGTGCACTATGAATGACTCAGGCACAACAACTGCCTCTGACTATGCATGCTAATGTTCTCCCTCCTGGAGCTGATCACTGACAGGGAAGAAAGGGGAACATCTAGTCTATCAGTACAAGAGGAAATTGGCTAATTAAAACAATAATAAAATGTGAGGAGCTTTCCCTGCTAAGTATTTTACACCTAAACCCATCCTCCCTTCCAATCATCAAAGTTAAGGTCTTGTTCTTAGTCATGGGCAATGGATCACTCAAAGTCTGGCGAAGTCCCTGAAGGCCACACTCAAGTTGAACTTCTGACAACAGACCTGTCATTACAACAATAAAGGCTGTTGGCCTCCTGCCCAGTCGTCACACTACTTACTAATTACTGACCAGATCAGCAGAGTTGTGGCTAAATGTGTCCGCCTCATTGTGGGTGCGTGTCTTCAGAGCGTGTGTGTATACATGTAAAGACAAGCCACGGCATTAAATATGTCCCCCACACGTGTGTTTAAGTACTTCACACACAATAGACGGTGGCGGGAGGGCAGTGGAGAGCTCACCTGACAAGTGCACTTGGTGCAGTCGTCCACAGTCCACTCGTCTTTGTTCTTGTGGACGATGCCATTGTGGATACAGACGCCACCGTGAATGCCAATGCGGGATTTAATCAGCTTGTTTTCATTCGTCTGCGAGAAAGAGAAACAGAAAACTTGAGAAAAAAAAAATCCTGAAGCCTGTATTAAAATTTAAATTGCACAATTTTGAAGAACTTTAAAGATGTGGATAAATTCAATTTAAGTTAAGAAAAAATTTTTTTTTAGGATGTACGGAGTATTTATACAGTTCCCAAATCTCCTCTGCTGGCAATGCAAACAACTGTACACACTTAGCAATGGTAAACCAGACACAACACACAGGCAAGCAAGGAGGAAGACGCCGGTTAGGTTCTCCCAGATGGATTTGCTTCTTACCAGCTTGCGGAACTCAGTGGACAGCTCCTTGACCACGACACCAAGGCCCTTCAGCTCCTTAAACATACTGAGCAGGTCCTCACAGGAGAAGCCGCACACCATCTGCAGGTCTTCACAGAAACAAGCAAAACATCATTAACACCTATTTAGATTTCAGATTTGTTTTAATGTTTTTTGTAGACTTTGAGCAAAGCAGAGTCACATGCAGCAGCATTTACCTTTAGTCTTATGACCTGTGTACTCTGTTCTGATGGCTGAGGAGCCGTTGAGGTTTTTCAGGATCATAGTGTCAGTCATGGCTGAAGGAGAAATATGGCAGTGGATCAAAATGATATATCTGCGCACTCATATTTAATAACGATAGATTAATTAATAAGGACAAGTATTTGAACTTAATGCCACACATTCCCCACCACTGCAAATTATATAAAAAGTAATTAGTTCAGAGGAAACACTGAGACCACAGTGCCCATAGATATTTGACAAGTAGTAAACAGCCTCTCTGGCTGTGTTTTTTTTTTTTTAATTATTTTTAACAGAACTCAGCAGACAAATGAAGGACACACGCATGTCTTTGATAAGGACTCCTTGCGCTTGGCAGTGCGTGGTGCAGATGAGTGATCAGTAAACACGCAGGACGTTACTCACCGCTTTGGCATCCCTTGTTACGCAGGATTGCTTCCAGTGTTGTTCCAAAGACGAATCGCACGTTTTGTAGAACCCCCTGCAAGCATCAGCGCTCAGGTTAGACACCGGTACAGCATGCAGAGATAGAAACTACCCAGACAGCATGCGAAACTAACTCAACTCCGGCGTTTACGCGTTTCAAAAACGCCCCGCGGACTATTAAAACGATGCGTGCAATGGCAAGAATCACTTCCCGATCCTAACATTTATTTTGTCATCTACAGCTCTCACCGTGAACTTGTCCTTCACGGCTCCCTTGCCGACCCTGAGCCGCGCGCCTGCCGGAGTGTCGTGCGTCAGGATGCTCTGGATCGGCGCGTCCAGCTCCGCCGTGTTCACCTCCTCGCATCCCACGTACAGCTGTGCGCGGTCCTCCTGCACGAACAGCGTGATGTTCTTCCAGTGACCCGTGGCCAGGCCCGCGTCCTCGATGGAAACCACCTGCTGCTTGTTCTCAGTGGAGATAACGATGTCCAGGGTGTTCGCCTTGCCGTTGGAGACGATCTCAAACACGGCTCCCGAGCCGTCCTTCTTCTCCACGGTCAGGAGGCTTCCCCTGGTGCGCCTGATCTGCTTCAGGTTGAGCAGCAGGAGGAAACCCCGCTCGGCGTGGATGGAGTCGATCAGGTCCCTGAAGGCGCTCTCGGGGACCGGGGGGATCAGGTCCGGGTCCAGGATCTTGTAGGCGGGGCTGTACGGGTCGTCTCCTTTCACTAGGATCACCCCGTGGTCCTTACTCGGGACTTGGACGATCTCAAACAGGTCATACACGCTATTGTCATCCCGGCTCTCTGCATATGAATAATAATAATAATAATAATAATAATAATAATAATAATAAGTAAATCAGTATTTGTGTGACAGTGCACTGGATTTCCAGTTTCTTTTTACGCACAAGTTCAAGTTCACACAAACTCACCTGCGACTCTCGCACTCTCGCAGGTCCAAAGCATCAACAGCAGAAATATCCCCGGCAGCTTCATGGTGCAACACAAACCTGCTGCCTGGGACAAACAACCACAAAACACATGCAGCCCAGCATCAACACCCATGGCACGCAGAGTAAGTGTGCAGCAGGTACTGTCCAAACACCAGTAACTGACGCACAATTGCGCACAGAAAGTGAATATTTGCAACTCACAACTCACCCGCTTTTAAAACAGGAGATCCAAAATAAGAAAATCCCGCAAAAAATGTGGAGAAATCCGGCAGTAATCCTCAAGCATGAATTTATGACAAGTTATTTAAAAGAAATAAAGTTCCACTGCGAAAAGAAGGGAGGATAATATATAATATTGCCTCTTAATTTTTGTGTCACAAAAAGTTGCCTCTTCTGGCTTCGGCCGCTAAAAATCAGCTTTTTAAGCCGAAGGGGGGACAAAGTGCTATTTAAAGAGTTTGATGCCATTCCTAAGAAGTGGTCTCGTCCAATCGCTGTGAGGAGAGAAAAAGGGACGAGCTTATCCTCTTAGGGCAGAGAGAGAGAGAGAGAGAGAGAGAGAGAGAGAGCGTTTTCCATTGCTTGGACCAGCCTCAGTGCGCTGCCCTCACTCTCCTAATGGTCCAGTGTTTCATCTCAGCCTCCATCCATCAGCCTTCACGGGCATTTCCCTCCTGCTGAGCGAGATATGGCATATTTGTTGCAATATGTTTCTTGCTTTCAAAGTAAACAAAATACACACAAAATGTTTATTCTACCAGCTGATCATTAATCAACAGATACATTATTGCCTCTGTCGTCTCAATAGCTGCGCTTTGATGTCCTTATGGGCAGTTAGTGTGCATTTGGTTCTTGTGACGTCTGCACTGTGGTGCTTAAATAGAAAAAATAAATATCAAAGCATGTATGAGTTTCACTGATTAACCCAGCAAACAGGGGCCACATGCAAGTGTATTCCTAGTGCCGGTCCCAAGCCGGGGGGAAATGGGGAGGGTTGAGTCAAGAAGGGCATCCGCCGTAAAATCTTTGCCAAATCCAAATGCAGATTCATAATACATGCTCCGCTGTGGCCACCCCTAACGGGAGCAGCCGAAAGAAGAAGAAGAAGAAGTATGACTTTCACTGATTATGAGCCTCCCTTTGTTGCAGTTCCAGATTTATCCGCTAGGAGCCGACGTGAGTTCACTGCAGACATGCCTGAGGCACTTCAAGGTGGTGCTGCAGCACACCTGAACGGACACCCTGTGTTTATTGCCTGGGCCATTTAGAATAATAACTTGTTAAATTGTTTATATATGCGTGTTATTTTACATGATTTTTTTTTTGTTTGTTTTGCACATCACCAGGTCTGAACTGCCAGCCATCCAGACATTATACAGACAGCACTGCAGGAGGAAGACACATCAGGTCCTCTCTGATCTCAGCCATCCTGGTC
>VUQH01004372.1:11776-34776 GCA_015106775.1 Etroplus canarensis | reverse complement strand
AGCTTTACACTAAAGTATTGCATTATTCATTTCCTACATAACACTTTTCCTTCAGGAAAAGTAAATTTTACATTTGCAAGTATCTTCCAAAGCTGTTGGTAGTATAAGATAAATTTCTGTACTTTAGACTGCTCCCTTGTATTCTCACCAAGGGGTCACCACAGCGGATAAATTGGCATTAGTAATTTAGCAGAGGTTTTACACCAGATGCCCTTCCTGAAGCAACCCTCCAAAGTGAGAGGGGCCCGTGTCCTGTTATAAAGCCCACAAAATGTCAGTTAATCAACTTGATGTTTTAATTAAGACAAACTAAAATAGGACATTAAAGTAATTAAAGTAAATTGAATTTAAATCAAGTTAACTTGATTTAAAAAATTTAAAAGAAACTTGTTAACTTGATTTAAAGAAACTTAACTCAATTATTTGTTACCAGCTGACATAATATAAATAAGCTGTTCCAATGCTTTTCTGTTTACAGTGCAGAACAGGATCCCCTAAAACTGGTAATCAGAAACCTGAATATGAAGGTGGACTGTGGGGGACAGTTAAGAGTTTTAAAAAATATGGTTTTCTGGTAGTGAGGCAGTATAAATATAAGTTTGTGTATATGTTATAGAATTATTTCTACTATAATGGCTATGTGTATAGCATTCCAATTTATGGTCCAAATTTATGACAAAATTATCTATTATTCACTTTAGATCGGTCAGTGATGTTGTCAAATTCATTCAGCAACAAAGGACAGCAACCCCACAAGATAGATAGATAGAAGTTTATTCGTTATTCCAAACCGGGAAATTCTACAGTCAGGAGAACAAGGAGTCCTGCAAAAAATCATATGAAACCCATTGATCTCTGATCTCAACAACATCAGACTAGTCTGCAATTACAAGCAAAAACTGGACCAAATGAGACAACCTATACCTACATCCGCTGGAGGTAGCAGTTGAAGAACTTGCCACAAACAGGAACAAGTTACCTTCTTGTCAATTATCTTGAAAACTGTATGTAAGTGTATCAGGAGTAACTGGTCTTGTTTTAAGGTGATCACACCAGAAACTGATATTTTTTTTTCTGGTTACTGTGTATTATGTTATGTTAGCTGGGAGAAAACTACTTTGCACAGTTTAACTAATAACATTTGAAAGACTTAAAAGATGAAAAAGGAGTTCTGTCGCCAAACTTCAAAACAGACTTATATGACCACAGAGCTGGTATTTCACCTAGGCTTGTCCTTCCCCACAATCTAACACCATGAGATCACACAGATTTGGCAGTGAGGACTACAAACCCAACCCCAAACCATGTTGTACTCAAAGTCTAATGCCAGCCAATGTGTGAAATTCACCCTGTTATAGCTTAACACAAGAGTGTGGGGGCCACTACTACTCATCTCAGACCACAGCGTGACTAGTATTTAATGAATATTTTCTGTGAGTGGGCAGCAGCCACAGTGTCAAACAGACCGTACAGAATAAACATCCAAAAAAGAAACTAAATAAAACTTTTACATGTGCTGGATCAAAAAACTAATTACTACAGCAACAGTTTTCCCCTTTACATAATCCATGCTTCTCTCAGGACTGAACATCTGTTATTTTTCTCTTGTAAAACACTGATATTCTTTGATTAGTGTCTTTGATTAATATACTATTTCTTTTGCTGTGTTGTGATTTCCTTACAATGTTTGATCTAGATTAACAATGTTTTTTTTAAAAATACATTTTACAGGGACCTATGACTTTAGTGTTCACATCTTTTGTTTAGCCATTGCCTTCAGTAGACATCACATGGCCGTTTTCCAACAAAAGTACCTTCAGCTATTGCAGAGACAATATGATGAGCTGAGCTGGATGAATTGAAATCCAGCAATCAGCAAAAATATATGCCTGCAACAGCTGTGAGGAGCAGAAGTTAACCAACAGTACCCGATAAAGGCTAGATGAGTGAGGCTGAGTGAACAAGTGGCTCAGTGGTTTACAAGTAACTGAGACATAAAGCAGAAAGAGGGCACCATAATCCCATTTCTCGGAGTGGAACCATTCCTGTATTGTCAGGATAAATGTCAAGTGTGTAGGTAAAAATATTTGATTCTTATGAATCATCTTGAAAGTGACAAAAGCTCTTTGAGTTTAGAATTGAGCCAGTATAATACAGAAACTTTTGAATGTGAGGATAACAATGTTTATATTTTATAAAGTCAATGTGCTACTAATCCACCACAAAAGGTGATGTAAAAAGAGAGAAAAAACACTCTAAAGTAACAGCAAATGTAAATTTTCAATAAAAGATATGCAAGCATGAGTATTTACATCAAGTCACTAGTGTATTAGGTAAACTGAGCTAAAACTAGGATCTTACACAACAATAAAGCCTGCTTCACTTCTTGCAGAAACTGTTTTAGAGAGGTTTTGTGGGGTGTTTCCTCATACAATACCACAGTTCCTCTTTTGACAGCCTATCATACGCTTTCTCCAGATCCACAAAAACACAGTGCAACTCCTTCTGCCCTTCTCTACACTTACCCATCAGCACTCTAAAAGCAAGGCCATACTGCTGCTAGCTGATCATCACCTCTCTTCTTAACCTAGTTTCAACATCTCTTTCCTATATCATCATGATATTGCTTATTAACTTGGTCCCTCTGTAATTACTGCACATCACCTTTGTTCTTGTCGATCGGTACCAGTGCACTTTGTCTCTGTCCTCCATAAAAATAATAGTAATAATGATGGTCATCATCATCATATAAATAAGTAAAATGAAACATTTCAAAATCAACAAATCAAACTAAATTTAAAGATACTTAGAGTGAAGAGTAGTATTATTTTTGAGTTACTGCCTGTGGTATGAACCTTTTCCTGTATCTGTTCATGTGGTAGCGGAGCTGAACTAGTCTCTGCTGTCTGTTCAGTAAGTGATGCAGAAAGTGGTCAGGATTATCCATGATGGATAGCAATTTGTCCACCACAGCTCCAGTTTAACAGAGTCAACCTTCCTGATTAATTTATTCAGTCTGTTAGTATCACCAGCTCCAGTGCTGCTCCTACACAGCACTCTCCACAAGAGACTGACAGAAAATCTCCAACATTTTGCTACACACATTGAAGGATCTCAGCTTCCAGAGGAAATGCAGCCTACTCATCCTCCACGTGTCTGTGCATTGGTCTTCCAGTTCAGTCTGTTGTTGATGTGGGCACCCAGATACTTTTACGCTTTCACCACATCAACATCCTATCCCACAGGACTCCATGCAGTCCTGTGAAAAAAAATTCATATGACTGTGCACTATGTGACTGTCCCCTGTATCTCTCTTTGGTCATTTTTGAGCCTCTGATATTCCTTGTAGTTGTTTGATTTACTTTTGCAACAAAATAAGCTGACTGTAACTCAACACAAAAAAACTTTTACCATGCAACCTTTGTCCCCCAAGGGTCTGTGAATCATAGGGCCAAATAGTCATCAACAACTACAAGCCTCATTCACCCATACATATAGCCCTTTATTCTACACCTCACAATGGATGCATCAGGAGCAATTTAGGGTTCAGCATCTTGCCCAAGGAAATTTCAGCGTGCAGACTGGAGAAACCAGGGGTTGAACCACCAACCTTCAGATTAGAGAACAACCTGTTCTACCTCCTGAGCCACAGCCAACCACAGTTGCAGCTTACCAAGTTTGCGAGTTTAGTTCTGCTTGTGACAGCAGAGCAGTGATTTTTTTAAATTACATTTATTCAATAATATGCATTTAACCGAGGCTCTGTGTTACACTTTTTAAAGCACAATTTAAATTTAACAGGATTCTATCAGTAAGGCTACTTGACAGATTTCATTTTTGTAGATTTCATAACATCATTGATGTTTAACTAGGCCTCTCTTATAGTTGGCATTTCAACTAATCAAATACAGGTGTATCCAATTAATAAATTATTGAGTGGCTCACTGACACCCCAACCTCACCGGCTTATAAGCTACAACAGAGTTGTTTTTCATTAAGTTTCACAATTGAAATCACTAAAATCAAAGTACACTTACTATTAAAGTGGATAAATCAGAATGGAGCCTGATTACTGAGTTATTGAAGCCTTGGGAACTGCTTTATGGTGCCAACATGCATCAGCAGCCATCAGTCTGGACTCTTTTAGTCTTATTGCCATGTGTTAATATCACACACCATCTCATTTCTACATTATCTCCTAAATGACGAATTAATAATAAATGCTCCTTCTACTATGTCAGTTAGGACAGGCCACTATCTATATAAGCTGGTTGAGGGTGAAAATAGTTCATATTTATCAGTTCCTTTCACAATTAGAACTTTTAATTCCCACATTACCATTCATTAATTTAATTACTTTGTAACCAAATGGGAACGACCCATCTCAGGTGCCATCAGCGTTTCCTATTATAGTGTGTGAGGTTCTTGTGGATTTGGCTCATCTGTTGTCTTTGCTCAGTAGCTCACAAAGACCTCTTGCCCCTGACGCAATCTCACCTCATTAACATTTTAGGTGACGAGTATGTCAAGGCCTTAATTAACAATTCATGAGCAAGGCTGATAGCTGTATTAACATTTTACAAGCAATAAATCAGTTTTCCTAATCTGCTGTGTGTGCCTGTGTGCACTGAACCTATATGTGTGCATGTGTGAGAGACTTGATGGGGAGACTCTGTGTTTCTGTGTGGGTGGGGGTGAGTGTATTATTTGTGTTCATCCACAACAGGCAGCTATGTCTTTCTCTCTTTGTCTCCAAGTCTGTCTCCCTGTCTGTCTCAGACCATGACATTTGTTTGAACTTTCTCTTAATCTTATGTTCTCATCATGGCTCTGTAGCGAATCATTTTGCTTCTCAACAAAACAAGAAAAATCCAACAACCTCCAACCTGATCTGGAGGAGGTCACTCACAGTATTATGCCAATTAATAACCTAAAAAGATCAATTGGGCTAAATGCCCACAAATCTAAGTGTCACACATAATGGAAAGGTTGTGTAATTAGGGTGCTTTTTCACTTAGTCGACTATTACAAAGTGGCAGTGATACAAGTCAGTTTCTGTCAAGTCTTTTTTCTCTGGGTTGTAAAATGTAAGAGAAAGAAAAGAAGAGATGAGGAGACAAGAGGGATATTTCCAAAATAATGGTGGAGGACAAGCTGCTAGAGCTGAATCGCTATGGTGTCATAAATTCTGCTTTCCTTACAATGAAGACATATTCAAAAAGCCTTAGAGAGTGGGAGTAACAGCCAGCAATGAAACCTAGAGTGATCATCTGCTTCACTATGCTATAAAATGTGTTTATGTATGTTCATAGAGCATGGTATGCATTCTAAAGGGACAAACACTGAAGCATCTCCACATGCAGGGATTCAGATTGAGACTATGTTTTAAATTCACTTCAGCTCAAAACTGCCGTGCAGTGAGTGAATAAAGTAAACCGTGTCATCAAAATACCATATCTCATTCTCTCTGTTTCACTGTGTGGAGCTTAAGGGAGAAAAGTAAAACTGAAGTAAAAATCCCACCACAACACCTTTAGGCAGCCCCTTGACCCCACTTTGAAAAGCACCTGTGTAGGCAGTGTTTGCAGGCCTCCACTCTCCCACAGAGTCACCCGGTGGTGTAATGTGCATGGTACAAAGCTATTGCTTGCCAAATGGAAGTGATCTCTGCACCTCTGCTCACTCTCCCTTGGTGACACAAAAAGCCAGTATTGTTTTTATTTCCTTCTTTCTTTTACAACAGTACATTTATTATCAAGACAAAATCCACAGGGCACCTACATGGGCAGAAAGCTCTGGCTGAATTTATTCTGATCCTCATGCTCTGAATGTTTTTCAGGACATACTGGGGTGAAATGAGACTGCAATACAGCACACATCTGATCCATTCATTGAAAAATCTGCTTTGTGTTGCTTCTGCAGCAGCAACCCCACCCACAGGTGCACCATCACATTTATTACAAGTAAAGGAAAAGATCAAGGTCGCATCTTCGGTGGGAGCACATTCAAAAGGGGTCGCAGTGAGGGTTGGCCTTCCAAAATGCATGTCTCTGTGACAAATGCATTGCACGCTGCAAATGATCCTCCCTGGATTCAATGCCGGCTGCTCTATTTCCAATCAGTCCTCCACCTTCTGCAAAGTCAAAAATAAGAAATTGATCCCACAGAGGTGCAACTTGGAAATATCCCCGGATTTATGGGTGAAACCCTGCTGTCTTCTTTTTAAAATGAAAAATATAGCGTGGTATTTTCCATCAGTCATGACCCATCTTACTTCCCACTCTGCATGAATGTCAGGGCATATATGAAGTCAACGTCTATGAAGGTGTAAACCTTGATAATGTCATCATGGGAAATTACAATAAGCAAATACTCTAATCCGCATACAATTAAGACAGCAAAACCACACTGGGTCATTTTCTGAACTTGTGAACTGAAACCTGTTGGCAACACATTGTAAATGTCAAAGTTATTTGTTATAAATAAAAAACAGAAATGGAGTAAGGTTTATGATGACAGTAAAAGACACTGTAATAAATAGTTGATAGTTAATTCAGTCCGTAACACAGATAACTGATATGAGCACAGCACAGCAAGGTGATGAAACTGGAAATGTAGGTCTCATACTGCCTCAGTAATGAAATGTCTTTTTCTCCCTCCTAACACTTTGGGATAAGAATTGCCATGACTACAAGGAGTGCCTGCTGTTTTTACCGCTGCTGTGCTGCCCTCTCCTGGACACTAAAGAAACAACCATAAAGTGTGACAGTTTTGGCTCAAATGAAGCATGTTCACAACACTTTTTTTTCTATCTGAAAGGCCTGAATGTGTAATGTAAGCTATACATTATGTGTGAAGTGCAAAGAAATTAGCAGAGAAAAAGGAAGGAAACTCCCCAATTACCTCATTAAAGGTTTCTTTTTTTCTCCATTGAGGGAATGAAGGGTATTACTGCCAAGTTTACCTGAGGCTTGTGGTTCATGTTGATTAAATCATGTGAAAAGCAAATCCTTAGAGACTTCATTCACTTATGTAACTTATTTCAACATCTTTCAATTGGCTGTCTGATGAAACACTGCAGTCTTATTTTGGAAAAGGGCAATCTCTGGTCTGACAGCAGATCAGATGAAAAGAGGTTCTGTGCAGTGAGAAGGGTTAGCTCTGTGTATGTGTGTATCCGTTTTATGTTATTCGTGTCCTGTTCCCATAGTACTTTAAAGCATCCCTCTGAATCATTATAGACTAGCACATCTTATTTTGTATTCTCACTAGGTCTTTATTTAAGTTCTCAGTTTTTCTTTCCACCATAATCAGTATTGTGTTAAATGACAGCGTCTGTCTGATCAGGAAAAAGTTATACAGTATTCCCTGCCACAGCACCATGGGAAACAGGGTAACTGCAGGCCATTTCACACACACAAAAAAAAAAATAATTTTCACAACAGCACCATGTCGTGCATGGAAACTCACACTTTCCCACTGACAATGAATTTCTGCCTGAAGTGCTGTGAATTGAAGCACTTGCGTAGGCCTGTCTAATGTTCTGCATTTTGTCTCCATCCACGTTAATAAATCAGCAGATTGCTCAGTTAGGCCTTTAAAATACAATTTGCCCAATGAGCAGAAAGGAACAGAGCGCACACCGAGCTCAATATCCTGCCCATATTCCTATTTGCCAACAGCGCAGACAGAATGTAAATTATGACTGTTATCCCTAGTCATGAATATCATCAACGCCACCACTTCACACACACATCTTTCAGCTGTGGTGGTTGCATTCAAATGGAGTTACCCTGTTATCAGTGAGGTGTTGACTGACTTCATGATGCCCCCTCCCCACCCCCCGAGTCTCTTGCATTAATTAATCACTAAGACTTAAAAGTATAACTTAATTAAAGCTAAACTCTAAGGCTGAAACTTAAATAAAAAAAAGACTGGATAAAGTCTTTTCCTCCTTTTTTATTTTTTTGGTGGGAGGAGGGTGTGGGCCCCTCAACGTCATTCCAAAGGGAGTTGCAGTTAATGTGGACTTCCCCAAAAGTTTAGCAACTGGAGTTAAATCAGTCACAAGGGCGATGCAATTTTGGAGTTTGGGAAGGTCGGGCGTGATAGTGACAGGGTAGTCCTTTTTTCTGTGCTAGGAATATTTATTTTTAAGGCGTTTGTTAAGTATGAACCACAGGCATGGAGAGATGGACTGGCGGTGGACAGTTTTCACACTGATTTTAAACTTTCAGCTCACTCACGGGTCTCCCTCCTCTTACGACTTATTCCAAGGGTCTGCATACACTGGAGCGGTGCACAGACACAGGACGAGGTAAGTTACCGGGGTTTTTTGCGCAGTTAAACAAACTATTTAAACTGCTAAAGTCGTCCTCCTTAAGTTAAGGCTGTGCGCTTTTGTAGCGTTGCTGCCAATACAAATCCGATCAGTTCCAAAACTTCCCAACCACCCGAGATTTGCAAGATTTGGCCTCTTATGGTCATATGTAGCCCATCAGCTTTCCCTGTTGTTCTATCAGCTTGTGACTAAATTTGGCTCGAGTTTGCCAGTGTTGCCAAAGGTGATAAGATGCAGATAAATGCTGGAATGTTGGTGATTGCCCAGTTCTCTTATGTAGAACAGATCAGCACTGCATTTCCAAAAGTTCTCTGATAAAATGGATTGGGGGGGGGGGGGTCTGATAGAGCTCACTGAACCGACGCAGCCTTTAGGGAAAACTCATAAACCATATGGACCTGATTATGAGACCTTTTATAGTCCAGCTGTTTTCGTTGGTATTTACACCATGTAGTTCTGACGAATCACTGTCAGCCTTATTAGTGTGTATGTTTTAAGTCCTTGTTTGCCTCCCTCCTCAGGAACTGGTGCGCCCATGTGGTGCAAAAGAACGTGAGCTGCGCCGTGCAGGGGAGTGTGGAGAGTTTCCAGGAGCCCGTGGTGGCCCCCTGCCCAGCCTACAAGCCCGACTGCCAGCAACAAGTGACGTGAGCATCCTGGGAGAAGGGGTTGAGGGTGCATGTTTAGATATATGAGACAGGCTCGATACAAAATGTTTCCTCCAGAGAGAGCTGGAGGCAGAAATGTTCATGGGTGGCTGTGAAACTGGATTGGCAGAACCAGAAAGTACCGCTTTTACAGCGAGTCATAAAGCCCACCATTAAAGGCGAAGAGTTACACAGGAAGACAAGTCGAAAGCAAATGAAAACTAGAACACGCCTCGTAGTTTAAAACTTACTCATTTATGTCTGTGGTTGGACAGAATGACTAGCCATGCTTAAGCAAGTGTTGCCAGATAATGGCAAAGTTAAACAAAAAAAAAAAATGTGTGATCATTTTATGAGACAACATCATCATCATCCAAGACAAGATTTATGGCAATATATGTATGTAGAAATAATAGATTTGAATATTTTCTTATATTTTTCTTTAGTGTACATTTATTCCAGTATGTATCTACTGTTCAGGGTCACAGTAGTTCAAACATGGGCATAATGTGGCTTGAGGGGTGAAACTGGACTGCGGACCATCTCAATCCAGTCTCCAGTGTCCAAAAAGGAAAATAAAACAATTTCCAAAAATCAACAGAAGAAGCAGCAGCAGTATGCTAAGGAATGTTAAGGAAAACAAATCACTGTAATGAGTCTGTACTCTTGCTTATGCCATGGTACATATGAGACAATTGGTGAGATGTAGTCAAATTTGAGTGCTGATGTAGCAATTCGATGGATTTCTATGAGTAACCTGTCACCATATTCTGTTAGCAAATATGTGGTATGTTCAAATGAATTATCAGACACTATCAGAAGGGTTCACAGTTGCTGATTTGTCAAAACTAGAACTTATGTAGTCCTCAGTGTGCTGTTGTAGCTTCCATATCTATTATGGAAAAAAGAATTATCAATTTACAACCCCTTTTCCAAAAAGGTTGTGGTGGTTGTGGTGCTGCATGAAATACAAATTAAAACACAATACAGTGATTTGAAAATCTCATAAACCAATATCTGATCCGCAAAAGAACACAGAATACATATCTAATGCTGAAAATGAGACATTTTACAGTTTTATGAAAAATACTAGCTCATCTTGAATTTGACAGCAGCAGCACATCTCAAAAAAGTTGGGACAAGGGCAACAAAAAGCTGGAAAAGCAAATGGTACTAAAAAAACAGAGCAGGAGGAGCATTTTGAAAGTAATTAAGTTAATTGGGAACAGGACAGATTGCCTCTAAAAAGAGCACCTTAGAAAGGCAGAGTCTCTCAGAAGTAAAGATGGGCAGAGGTTCAGCAGTCTGTGTAAAAATGCATTTATAAATTGTGGAATAATTTCAAAATAATGCTTCTCAACAAAAAATTGAAAACACTTTGAATATTTCATCATCTACATTACATAATATCATCAAAAGGTTCAGAGAATCTGGAGACATCTCTGTGCACAGGGGACACACCCCAAAACCAATATTGGATGCTCGTGATCTTCGGGCCCTCAGACAGTACTGCATTGCAAACAGACATGATTCTGTCATGGAAATCACTGTACAGGCTCAGAAACACTTCCAGAAATAATTGTCTGTGAATACAGTTTGCTGTGCCATCCACAAACAGATTAAAGCTCTATCAAGCAATGAAGAGGCCATAGATGAGCATGATCCAGAAGCTCAGCTATTTTTCTCAGGACCAAAGCTCATTTAAATTAGACTGAGGCAAAGTGGCAAACTGTTCTGTGGTCAGACAAATCAAAATTTGAAATTCTTTTTGGAAATCATGGACATCACATCATCACCAATCACCATCGTGATTGTTATCAGCACTCATTTCAAAAGCCTACATCTCTAATGGCATGAGAGTACATTAGTGGCAACTTGCACATCTGGAAAAGTGCCATTAGTGCTGAAAGGTACAGGTTTTAGAAAAACAGATACTCCCCTCCGGATGACGTCTTTTTCAGTGAAGGCCTTGTAAAACAGTGCTAAACCGCATACTGCAGCTATTACAACAGCATGGCTTTGTAGCAGAAGAGTCCAAGTGGTGGACTGGCCTGCCTGCAGTCTAGACCTTTCACCAACTGATTTGGCGTATCATGAAATTCAAAATACGACAAAGAAGAAACCAGAATGTTGAGAAACTGGAGTTCTATATCAGACAAGAATGGAACAACAATCCTCTCTCAAAGGTCCATCAGCTAGTATCCTCAGTTCCAAGAAATTAACAGCCTGTTGTTACAAGAAGGGGTGATGCTACACAGTGGTTAACATGGCTCTGTCAGCTGTCATTGGGCAACAGGCAGGGTGCTCACCAGACACACCTACTGCCAATTTAGAATTGCCAATTAGCAAAATGTCCTCTGACTGTGGGAGAAAGCCAGTGTATCCACTCAGGCACAGGGAGAGCATACAAACTCAACACATAAAGCGCCCAGCTAGCCGGTGAATTTGAACGCAGGACCCTCTACCTGTGAGGTAGCAGTTCTAATCAAAATACCACCATGCTGCCATATTATTAATTAATGTGTTTCATCATGAGACACATTATTTATGATACTCTATGAGCTTTATTATCTTAATTAGAGTGTGTATAACATAAGTCTTATATCCAATGAACCCTTACCCTAACACATTTTAAAGTTATACAGTTTGATTAGAATGTATATCCAAACTTCAAAAGTCTACAATAAACAAATCCTTATGTTCTCTAATAACTGATTATTGCGAATGGGATTATCTGCCCCAGTAAACTTAGTAACAGTTTTAATTTTGCATCGGAAGGTGCTGTGTTGCAATTTAATTTCTTTTCCTTTGTGAATCACTGTTAGTCCTAAGCACATGCTATCTGTGGTTTTGCTTTGTGATCCTGTTACGCAAACACATGCATAAGAGCCGCTATGCTGTGGAAAAGATTCCTGGAAGCTGATCATTTTTAGATCATTAGCGTTCCAAGTTTCTGCATAAAGCAAGACAAACTGACCGTGAGAGCAGACACCTCGAGTTATGATAGCACTAATTTTGTGTTGTCTCATGTTAGGATGAGATTTAATTACAGTGCATAGATTACAGCCAGATTGCTAAGTGTTGTTGTCCCACAGGTTTTCACTTTTTTCCCTTTGTTGAGATTGGACAGTTTTGCAAGTGACAGTAGGGAAATGTGCAAATGATTGTTTCAGACATTAACTTTCCAGATGTTCATGCTCATGCATGACATGACCCTGCTTTCAGGGAAGTGATGTCATCCATTGTTTCTTTGGGAACTGCTTTCTTTGGCTGAAAAGCTGGAATTTTTACATCCCAGAGAATGAAAGAGAAGCTAAAAAATGGAAAAAAAAAGAATAAAAAATAACAGATGTTTTGGTAATTTCAACAGTCAACCAATAAAGCCCACATTATTTAAACAGTTTCTTCTTTTGGAAATAGCAGAGTAGTTTTAATGTGGAAACAATAATATTGATGACACTCTGCAAATGGCTTGGATGTGATGTTGGAGTCCAGTGTTAGCTGTTTTTTTATTCATATTTGTTCGAGACTTTGAATGACAAAACGTATTTATTACTCTACTTTATATTTACAGATACAAAACTCGGTTTCGACCCACATACAAGATTGCCTATAAAACAGTCACAGAGTTAGAGTGGCGATGCTGTCCTGGTTACCAAGGTCCAAACTGTAAAGACTTAAAACCAGCCCCTGACCGGCAAACAGTGCAAGGAACACAGCCTTACCTTCCACCAAATCCCGGACATACAACCAGACACACACAGAGTAAGAACCATTTTCTGGCAGTACATTACCAAACAGTAGCAGGTGTCACTATTAATAAAAAATAAAACTGAAAAATGATTCTGTAATTCTAGGGCCAGAGCGAAGAGAGACTGCACACCATGAGACAAGACTTGTTGGGACAGATAAGGTGCATCTTCTGGAACGTGAAGTTCAGCGTCTCTCTCAGACAGTCCTGGATCTCCAGTCTGCTTTGGCAGGGGTGACGGCCAGTCTCCGCAGTGACCTGCAAGAGGACACTAAGAAGGTGCTGGTGACACTTCTAAACAACATGCAACCACCAGATAGTGCCGCCTCTGCAGGCATGGAGGATAGCCCAGCTGTGCTAGATGGCCATCAGGCTACCAGAAGTGGGATGGCAGGAGAGAAGGCCATAGAAAAAATTTTAGCTCGTTTGGATGATATCAGTAATGCTCTTCAAAGCAAGGATGAAGCTTTGGAAGACTTAAAAGGAATCACAACAAGTCACGAAGACCAAATACGTGTCCTGATGGATGCCTCTCAGTCTCAGAGTCCAGCCATAGCAGATATCGATGTTATACAGACTTACATTGATGGAAAATTTGAAAAGCTGAAGAAGGAGATAGACCAGAATGTAGAGGAACAAATGGACAAAGTTCAGAATTCTTGCAATGACAAGCTCCAAAAGCTGCAGAAGACCTGTGAGGACAGCCATGATGAAGTTTTAGACAGGTTTACCAAATTGGTAAATTCCAAGGAGGCTGATCTGAGAAAAGAGATCCGGACACTACATCAAGACATGGCTGCTGCGGATGGACCTGTACGAACTCAAAGGCAGACAGATCCATCTGAAGAGGAAAAAGACCACAATGACCATAAAGACCTGTGGCGTGAGATTGACCGTATTGCAGAGGCTCACCGCATCCTGAATGTCCGCATTGACAATGAGTTGGCACATCTGTCTGCTCCTCAGGAAAGCATCAGCGATTTTGCGGTAATGATTGAGGAGCTGGAGGCACGTGTAAATATTACAGAACAAAATGCAGAGGCTCACTGTTTCTACATTGAAGACAAGCTAACTCGTACAATTGCAAATGAAGTAGCAGCCCTTCGGCAGCTTCTGGACAGGCATTTGAACAACACGGAGGACCGGTTTACAAACATGCTAGTGGAAATGGGCAAAAACTCTTTCCCAGGGATGTTTAGTGACTCCATGGATGCCATCCAGGCAGAAGTTAACAACAACAAGTTCCTAATCCAAGGTTTGGATGAAAAAATTAATGCCCTTGGAGAGGTGTGCTCTGCAGGATGCTCAGGCCGAGGAATTACTGCAGAAGAAGGAAGTTCTGTACCTAAACCTTATGTCATGGAAAATATTTTAAAGGACTTGAATCGATATAGAAATGACTTGGATGTTCTTCACACAAATCTCAGTTCCAACACAGACAAGCTCAGGCAAGTGGAGGATCTTGTTCAAAGACATACAGTGGCAAATGAAAGAAGTGTGAGCACCATGGAAGACTTCCAAAGGGGACTGATTAATCTTCAAAATAATGTGCTCGGTCTGGCTAGTGCTGTTACTGGGTTAGGTGATTCTGTGGGCAAATACAACCAAGACTTACACAAAATAAATTCAACATGCTGCTATGCAGAGCAGAGCGGAGGTGGAAGTACAGCACAGCACAATCTCATGTCTTCTGAAGCTACCAGACGCCAAGTGGAGGGGCTGGAGGATAGGCTCGATAGGCTTAGTAGGCAGGTGTCATCTGAACTAAATCAATGTAAACAGAACACACAGGGCATTTCTGATGGAATCTCCACTGTGGAAACACGTGTGATACGTCTTGAAAAGGTGTGTGGAAGGTTAGATGGAGTTTCTGCTAACATCAAGGAACTTAAAGATGGGCTGGAGAGACATGTTGGTGGCCTGCAGGACTGTGTCTACAGGATGAATGTCACATGTGGAAATCACGGAGCAGAAATCAGTGCATTGCAGAATTCCTTGCAGAAGGTTCAGGCACAGCTGTCTGCGATGGCCAAACATGGTTTGAAAGATGTCACTGCCAAAGAGCCAGGTGAGTGGATAGCGATTGTTTATCTTGTGAAGGAATTAAAAGGAATTATGACAAACCCATAGGCATTCAGTGCAATAAACCAGCTCAATCAGTGGGCATACTCCACGCAATTAATATTAAGATGCCTCAAAAATTGATTCTGTTCATCTGGACGTAAGGTTTTCCGTGGGAGAAACGTTTCATCACTCATCCAAGTGACTTCTTCAGTCTGATTCAGTGTGATTATCATCTGTGTAAACGTAAACTTTTCCTGTAGATAATCCTCCATATAATGCTTGCATGGTTTACATGGAAGCTTGCAGGGAAGGATCAGATTCCATGAATCCCATGAAAGATAATATTAAGATGCTTTATAACAGAAATAATTGAAGACAAACTTGAATTAAATTAATTTAATATTTTAATGTAGAGTATGTGCAGCTGTGATATTGCTCTCTGCACATTAACATGATCACACCCAAAAAAGGAAACAACAAGCTCAACACAGCATAGAGTAGGGAATGGCAATAATAGCTTAATAATTTTCACTTATACTTGAAATTAACCATTCTGCACATCGTATCATCTGAACACATCGAAAGGTACAAGTGTTTATAGCCTTTACAGCGCCAATATTTAAAAGCATGCTGAAAAGCTTAGCAGCAAAGTATCAAGAAGCAACAATCACTTAAATGCAAATAAAGATGCATACGTTTGGAATTCTTTCCTGGAATACATTCAGTGTAGCACTCATTTTACAAAAAGTGATGAAAGTAGCTGTATAAAGAATGAAAAAAAAATAGCTTGAAAGAGGAGTTCAAACTCTGCTTACTTTAATCTCTGCACACTAGTAGATCTGCTGCTAACGTGGACTGAATGTCAGATTATCAGTTTCAAAAGTTGCCTAATCATCCCCTGATTTCTGACTTGGTAAAGATGCAGGGAGGAGGGCTTACAGACGTTGTTTGAACATCTGACAAGTACTTTGATTGGAGCGTAGTGACACCTTCAGAGCCTAAAGGTGAATTCGGGCATGGAGGTGGTGCTTCTGAAATGAACAACAGTAGCTTTGGAAGCAAATGGCTTTCATGTGATCTGTATGACAGCAAAGGAATGATACTTTCAGCTTAATGAGGCACAATAATGAAAAGGGTGTGCTGCATGTACAGTATGTTGTAGTAAGAAAAGTACAACATGTGCCTTAATGGCATTTATAAGTTGACTGCCTCAACTAGCTAGCAGGGTTTGCTTCATTAGTGTGCAGAGTTATAATGATAGGATATCATGACAGTAATTGGACTCAGATTATGGTACAGTTTTGCCACTTAAGAGTCCATTAGTTCAGTAGATTCCCACATTAGTGTAGTCAAGCACTGAGATTAGCCAAAAGAAAAGGAGTCCAGTAAGAAAAAATAGTGACTAAATACACATAATCTTTTTGTCAGCTTCCTCCCTAACTTCCAACATCCGAGTTTATCAAGTGTGATTAACATCTGTGTAAACATAAACTTTTCCTGTAGATAATCCTCCATATAATGCTTGCATGGTTTACATGGAAGCTTGCAGGGAAGGATCAGATCCCATGAATGGCCACAGGGTATTTCTCCAAGCGGGAGAGCACAAGTTCACTGGGCCTCCCGTGCTCGCCTTGAGCATGTCATTCAATATGTCCCTGCACCAAGAGGCAGAGGTCCACGTTAGAGACTTCCTGTGTCTAAGTTTTGTGTTGTCCCAGGAATTCCCCCCCTTTTTTTATATGGAGAATGAAATATGTAGGTAAAATCTTAGGCTTTTACTGCTTGTCTAGCTGCTTCCTTGTGTAAATGTCAGAACACTCAAGCAGACTGCTCCTCCTTTATGAGCATATTGAGTTGTGAGGTCTTCTTTTGTTCACCATAATGTAACTTTTTTACACATACCACAGAACTGTGGATCTCAACCTCAGTTCCCAGTTTCTCAGTACACATACCTTCCTCCCTCCTTTCTTTCTATTTATTCATGTACACATACCAACCTCCAGAGATTCCTGTAGGGTGACCTAAGCCTGATGTGTGGAGTCTGGTCCTCATTAAGGGCCCTGACTCACTGCTGGAGTCAGTCTTGATGGAGAGAGGAGAAGAAGGGCTCCACACCCAGCACCAGATGCTTCAACTACCCTCATCTGTGATGTCATGACTGGGGCCCCATTACCAGTGCCTCCCACCACCATGGTCCAAAACAATAGTGTGATGGCTGAGGAGAAAAGGAGGGTCGATGGAAAGCATGAAGGCATTTTATACCCATTTTAACATTTACCAAATATGGCTTGTTATTTCCAAGCTGTGATATTTGATTCCATTACCTTACAAGGAACATTAAGCATGATTTATGCTATGCTGTCTGAACAGATACCGTCAGAAACCCCCTCCCACCTTTTCAACTTTGCATAGAAGGTGTGTCAGCTACTCTTTGTGAATGCCAGCTTGTCTGTCTCAGAGGTACAGTCACTTCACACTGTGATTAGCTACCTGAGGTGAGAAGCTACCCAGTTATTTTATTTAGGTACTCTAATTTGTTTGCTATTTGTGGCACTTTTTATATTACTAACTTAGTACAACACAATCAGTGTCTCACTAGAGAAATTCAGCTGTACTTTAGCCTGTACTGTTATCCCTGTTCATACTGCACCAACTTGGTAACTTAGCTGAAAGCCTGGACTGAAGGGAAAACAGCGAAGTTGGTTGAAAGATAAATTAACTACAACTTCCTGGAGTGTCAACTTGTTGCCTGGTAACTGGTTCTGGCCAATACATTGTTTGACACATACCCCTCCAATAAACTGCTAAAGTGTCACTGAATTATCATTTTAACACTGATGTATCAAAGACACAGCTGAATGCAAGTAAATAAAGGAAGTTTTGAGATGCTGGTTGCTTCCAGTATTTATTCTAACCTAAGTAAGCAAGCTGTCTGTGGCAGCTCACCTAAATCTTAGCATGACTAGAGGAAATAAACAGTGAATTTCTAAAGGTGTCAAAGTTTTCCTTTAAAAGGGAGTTCTCATTTTCTCTTACTCAGTGCCTGCTTACTAAATTCCCACAAGAGAGGGAGTTGGGCTTTGTGGTGCAAGAGTTAATGATTACTTCAAGTTTGGAAAGAAGAGAAATTATCCAAATAGAGATAAAATATCCACAAAAAATCCCAGCTCTGTGGGTGTGGTGGTGGCTGAGAGCCTACTGAAATGTTTCCTCTCTGTGTTTGAGCTCATATTCTCCACACAGTCATATGAGGACCCAGAGGAGGCTGCAAACAGATGATGTGTTGTAATAACATAACTGAAAGTTCGACTGGAATAGCTTTGCCCTTACACAGCGTGACTGCTGAATTAGAATTGTGTGACTTTAGTCTCAAAATGTTGGCACTGCTTTGCCCACAGCAGCAGCTGCTGCTGCAGAGGTCTGCTATTATGCTTGTGTGTATTTGTATCTTGCTGCTCTCTCTCTGAGTTGGGAGTTGTGGTGAAGCAGAAATTACTCTGTTGAAACATTTAAAAGTCTAACTGTGATTTACCAAAGTCTTAAGGACTGGCGAACTAGTGTAGTAGAGTTGTGGAAAAATGTAGAAGTGACTTAACAAACTTCTTGTGTTGAATTTTGTTATTTGATTTGCAATATATTTTTTCTTACTCCTTTCTTTTGGGGATAATCCCAGCCCAGCCGAAATCACGTCCCTGTCGTTTCTTTCTCTTTTTCTCTTATCTCTGAATTGCTCACTTTACTCCCTCGTCGCTGTCTTCTTCCGTCCAGCTTTTTCTTTCAATTTGTCCTTCCAAGAATGCCAGAGGACTTTCTCCTCTCTCCCCAGCCCATCCTGTAAGTGTATATTGATGGACGAGGCCTTCAGAAAATTTAGAATAAAGAGATGTTTTTTATTTAATTTTTTTAAAGCAGGAATAAATTAAAGGCTTTGATTTCATGGATCAATGCTTTACAATTGATCATTCTGGCATTATATTGAAGAGTCAGACAGGAAGATTAACTGTCTACTGTGATGAGGAAATACAAAAAAAAAGACATAAAAGGCCTTTTGAAGTCTAAGGTTATCTGATGGGAAATAATGGAAAATTGTATTTGACTCCACTGTGCATGTGTGCGCACGCACACACTCACACTGTATATATATGTGTATGTGTGTGTGTGTGTGTGTGTGTGTGTGTGTATATATATATATATATATATATATATATATATATATAGTCACCACGAGAATTTTAAGGGGATGCTTTGACTAAAGCAATTTCCTTGGCGAGACATCTGAATATGCAAGGTGATGTGTTTCCATCTCTGACCCAGGACCCCATCTGGAAGTCTTCAGAGGAGACCCACATACACAATGGGAATCCCAGAGGGCTACCATGCAGTGCACAATTTCAGTCTCCCATCATAAATACTACTGGAGGAAAATGGGGTGAAGGATGAAATTGTGTCCATGTGCTTAGCAAGAAAGATTAGACTCTGAGTGATGCATTATTTTATGCGTGTAACAGCCACACCCTGCTTTGTGCCCCTTGACACCATTGCATTATGATCCTGTCTGCTGCAATATTTCTTGAAGCTTTCAGACCCTTGTGAACATTCATGAACTGTCACCCAAATCTGTACAGGTGCAAGTGACTAAAGCATCACCCTTCAGTGTATCAATCTGCTTCTGAGCAGTAACATCTGGTTTTGGTGATGCACTTGGTTGCACCAGCATGCATGTGAATGTGTGCGCTTTTCTGTGTGCTTTTCAACTTTGCGGTTGCTCCCTTAGTGAGACATAGGCTGAGAGCTCATGGGAAATATGCACTCAGGCAATCGGCACCCTGGAGGAGGCATGGGGAGGAAATGAAGGAGAGGTTTCTGATTATCTCAGTACAACATGATTGCTGGGTTTAATTTGTTTTTGATTATACAGTACATGTGGTTTCAGAGTTGCTTGTGGTATCACTTGAAGTAAGAGGGAAGAATTTTGTTGATGGGTTGATGATGTTTTATTTGATAAGATTAAAATGTCTGATTACTTTCATAATCCAGTACAGCAGGCAGGCTATAATGAAATATTGTTCCTTTCAGGTACTTTAGGGTTTCATTTGCAGTTGAATTAGCATTTAACTTTTGATTTACTATATTCGGCTGCAGGAGAACTTACAGCTGTCACAAATTATTATTTACAGACATTAAAAATAGAGCCTGAACAATACTAGATTTTTGGGATTGATTCTGTTTTTTTCTTTTGTTTTGTTTTGTTTTAAAATATGTTGGCTGATATCCATTACGTATTATATTAACAAAAGTATTGGGCTGCACTACTTAATCATTGAATTCAGGTGCTTCATTCAGTCCCATTGCCACAGGTGTATAAATCAAGCACCTAGCCATGCAGTCTGTCTTTACAAATATTTGGCAAAGAATGTGTAATTCCAAAGCACTCACTGAATTTGAGCAAGGGAAAGTGTAACAGCATGCCACTGTTGCAACAAGTCAGTTGGTGAAATTTCCTCCCTCCTAGATATTCCATGGTCAGTTGTAAGTGGTATAATTACAAAATGGAAGCATTTAGGAACCACGGCAACTCAGCACAAAATGGCAGAGCATGTGAATTTACAGAGCGTAGCCACCAAGTGCTGAGGCACATAGTGCATAAAAGTCGCTAACCTTCTGTGGACCCTAACCGTAGAGTTCTAAACTTCCTGTGGCATTAATATCAACACACAAACAGTGCGTCCAGGGGCTTCAAGGGTTAGGTTTTCGTGGTCGAGCAGCTGTATGTAAGCCTTATCATCACCAAGCACAATGAAAAGTGTTGGATAGAGTGGCGTAAAGTACGTTGCTACTGGAACAGTCAAAACATGTTGTGTGGAGTGATAAATCACAGTCTGGTTGACAATCTGGGTTTGCCAAATGCCAGGGGAACATTACCTGCTTGACTGCATTGTGCCAGCTGTAAAGTTTGGTGGAGGAGGGATAATGCTATGGGGTTGTTTTTCCTGGGATTGGCCTGGGCGCCTAAGTTCCAGTGAAGGGAAATCTTAATGGTTCGACTTACCAAGACATTTTGGAAAAATTCTATGCTTCCAGCTTTGTGGGGGCACTTTGGGGAGGTCCCTTTTCTGTTCCAGCATGATTGTGCCCCAGTTGGAATAGTTGGATCAGTTTAATGTGGAAGAACTTGACTTGTCTGCACAGAGCATTGACCTCAACCCCATCTGGCACCTTTGGGATGAGCTAGAACAGAGAACCCTCTTTTCTAACATCAGTGTTTGACCTCTCACTTACAATTAGCAAACAAAAGTTTCCCCAACTTAAAAGTTATGTTTTGTTCCATGCTATTTCCATGGATGTTTGAGATGTGCTATACAGAAAAATGAATCTAGAAGCCTTTTTCAGGCTGGCAGAAGGCTGTTTTAGTGTGTATGACCAGCAGATTCTGGATCAGTGCATTAGGTAGGAAGTATAGATGCCATTTTAACAACCTCTAATCTGGTAATTGAACTTTTTTGTGAATTAATATCTAAAGCATTTTTAATGTCTTTATATGTCTGAAATCTTTGGACTATGGTGGGCAACATGGGTGTGTGTTACTGTATTGACATTTAGCTCAAACCATCACAGTGTACATAATAGCTGTCATAGAGCTGCTAGTTTGGCTGGATTTTTTCAGTCTTGTTGTTTGAACAGTACTTGTTGACACAGAACACTGAATAGGCAATACAGCTGATATGAGCAGTGATCATCAGCTGATTAAAGCAGTGTGCTTTATGGCCAACACATCTCACTCTTACACACTTTATACTTCACATCTACAACTTGTGTTGCTGTTGTACTTTTTACAACATCATCTTCATTATTATTGCTGAGCTACTGCTGATTTTTTTTTATTTTGAAAGTTTATTCTCCCTGCACAGTTCTGTAGTTGTTTGAACTTTCTGAGAGATTCCTAGAAGAATAAGGATTTTTTGGCCAAATCTGTCTTGGAATAAATTAACATTTTACTATTAGCTCATCAAACACAACTTTAATACAGATACAGATACACAAAGCATCAGACAAGCCCTTTAATGTACTAAGACCTTCACTGAATCTTAAGTACACTGTGTCAGAAATCTGCCTGACATCCGGTTGTGAGAAGGGGCTGGCACAAAGTGGGTAGTGTAATTATTTTTGGGTTTTTTTGTCCCTAAGATGCTATCTCAGCGTCTGTACTCTAACGTCAAAGACCCAGGTGCCCGCTGGGGGTCTGGTACCCAGCCAAGTAGTTTCCCTTCAGATGGTTCTTGCCTGCAACTCACAATGAGTGCACAAAGGATGACTTCATAAAAGCGAATTTTCATACTTTTGGATTGTACATTTATAGTCTTGTCACTGTCTCTTTTTCTTTCACTTTCCAAGTAATAACCTTCAGACCAGAAAGGCCTGCCTCTTTGCCAGACAGAACCAGAATTCAAGAAATCATCCTTCCTCTACCGCCTTCCAGCCCCAGGAATCCATACTATCCCAGCCAAGGACTGCAGCCTAACATGCAAAGAATATACATCAGCCCACCGAGCCAGCCTTCCAGCCCCCAGCAACCAGGTCTGCCCCTAAATCCCTTAAGGCCGGTGGTGGAGACGGGAGAGGCAGGACCTCCAGGATATATCCACAGGGTGACAGTGCGAAGAGGGTCTGAGCACTCTTCTAGCCAACCTGTCAACGGGTTTGCCGGTGCACCAGGTGAGTGCCATTACTCTGGAGCTGGAAATGCAGAATGAAGGTGCAAATTTTATTTTATGATATGTGTAAAAAATCTGTAAGTCTTATTTTAATTCCAAACAAGGCCCCGTGGATTGACAGCCCATAACCAATTCAGTAATGCATCAAATACAACTTAAAGTATAAATACCAGGCTGTTTTCATTCCAAGGCTGTGAAATATTGCCATTTTGTCGATGCCGCTGACATGTTTCTGTGTCCTTTGGTGAGTGACACACTGTGTTGTGGCATTAGTGACACGGGACTGACACTCCCAGCTTGTTGTTACCTACTTAACAACTTGTGTGTAGGGGCATATTTTAATCCTAACTACGGTCTCTTCCAAAACCTAACCCAGTGGTTTTAAATGCCTTAATAAACCAAAGTCCTTAAAAAGAGGTAAAAAAAAAAAAAAAAAAAAAAAAAAAAAAAAAGAAAAAAAAAAAAAAAAAAAAAAAAAAACAAAA